>JAULBU010076250.1:0-10046 GCA_032358235.1 Odonthalia washingtoniensis | reverse complement strand
CACTGGTCATCTATAAAATTGTGACGACTGCATTTAATTTTCCATCATCATCTTCTTTCTTTTTTTACTATGCCGTATTGCCACTTTCTCTTCATTCTCTTTCATTCCATTATTTTCATCCTCGTCTTCATTGTCATTGTTCGCGGCATGCAGGAATTTTTGACACGATTCACGTAAGAATTCAATTCACTCTCGGCGAGATTCAAACCTAGTGTCATTATTTTCCTCCGCTTCTTTTAGTATTGATCGCACCCTTCGGGCTGCTTTACGTGCTCGGAACCATGCAACACAGTTTATGCGTGATTTTTTATCGTATACTATAGCTGCTCACGTTGTCCTTCCATCTTCTTTTTGTGCATATAGCTGTGGTTTTCGGTTCTCGTGCACGCATTGCGTATGTGGTAGGTTGGATAGATAGTTTTGATTTGAAGAATAATGTTACTGATGAGGTAATGTGATAAGTTATCCGGAGTTAGGAGGTGTAGTCCCGTGTGGTCTCGAAGTATACAAGTATCTTGACAAGTTCCATTCATTCATGACTTTTCCATCTCGCTAAAAGTTCCAATAACTGGAACTTATCGTTATACACTTTGAGACGGGTCAACCATTTGACTCACAAAAAGTTCAACATTTAATGTTTGCAGGAACATTACTGTAATAATTACATCGTTTTTTCTACGCTGGTAACTATTACTGTATTTTATTTTGTACAGCTGTCAGATTGACACAGCGACAGATGTTCTTCCTCTGCTTTCCGCAACTTTTTATTAAATAAATGAAAATTTATTTCTAAATAATAAATATCACTAGAAGTGTACTGGAAATTTTCCATAATACTTGCAGCAATTCAATGGAGACAGATCGGCATGTACACCAAGCAGTGTCTCTCAGTTCTACAAATCACAACGTTTCCTTTGTAACTTGGAGGTTACAATTATTCTTACGTACTCTTGTACTGTTTCATTGTTCAACTATCTGGAAATCACACAACCGACGTTTTATTCGTTTCAACTCGTCTTTTCGAAATTAAATGACTTTAATTTTCAAGATTTTCATCACACAAATATGTTCCAACCCCAAAATTAATTTCAATATCTTCAATATCATTCAGGGTAATGAATACATCTTGAGCTTGCAACCATCGCAACTGCACTCTCATATCAAAGATATGTAACATACTTCAGACGCATGTATGTCTTACACACCAAAACTACTATTCCGTAGAACAATTTAATGGCTGAACAGGTGGATCAGACAAATAAATCAGGAAACCGGCACTAAGCATACCAACAGAACTTGGTATCCATGGAAACACTCTTTGCAGAGATCTTGCCACATGCGAGTACGACATATTTAATAGAGGAAGCGAACCTGACTCAGTGGAAACAAGGAATGGTACGTCAAATGATGAAATAATGGAAGAATCAGAGAACATAGATTGTAACAAAAATATTGAATCAAGAAAGAGAATATTCGTTGCCAACAAATATTATCATTGGTACCATCATGGAGATAAACAGTAAATGTGGAGATCAACTAACGAATCATGTCCTAACTTTATTACATATCTCACCATTTTCCTTAAACAGTTCGGCATTTCCTCTCTTTCAATTCTGTGAAATCGTTCAACAAATCCGATTTATTGTCATCATTTCAGAAGGATGGGATTGAGCAAAGAATCATGCTTTTGCCATCTGGAAAGCAGACGAAATGATACGTTAGAAAAGCAATGAAGCTTCTGAAACTCCAACTATTATCGGCAAAGCTTCACCACTTGTACCCATATAGACAAAATCAATCACAATATCTGACGATGTGAACCATTGCAAGACTCGGAACTTCAGTTGCAAAATCTATGGAGCTGTTTCAAAAATCAAGTATAGATCCTAAAGTTATGTGGAAAGTGGAATGAACAGACGGATAAAAATCTTTTGTGGGTCTTCTCCAACTGTATAGTGATAAGTGCCAAACAACGTTAAAAAGCTCCGCATGAACGGTTTACTCACTTCATATAACCTTCTCAAATTCATAAACGGCCTCAGAAGAGGAAATATAACATCAGGGCGTGTATTACTGGCATAATTACCTGTACAAATAGAAAACAGTAATTAATCATGTGGTACATTATGATGCGCATTATCTTGAAATGAACTTGATATACATATGGATATGTTACATAAAATTATTGAGGATCCAATGAAGCAGCTATCGAATGAAGCAATTGTGCAAATATCAATATGTACTTCAGATGGTGTAGCAGTAGTTTCTCACCCAATACTTTCTTCATGGGTAGCTGATATTCCGGAAGCAAAGGATTTGCTTTCAGTAAAACACGGAGTAAAAAAAATCGACCGGTCCATCGATGACTCGTCAAAGCATCTGATATGTCATGTCATATGTATCGTTTAACAGGATAAGAGCGGTTAAACAGACAAAACTCATATTGGAATCGGATACAAAATATCATCAAGAAGCAGGTTTGCGGAACTATTTTTCATCTATGAAATAAATATCAGTAAATCCAAAGTATCCAGTGCTCAGAAATTTCAACAATGGCAAAATACAAGAACAAATGGATATTTATAACTTCTTCCACTTCAAGCCAATTAATAACCTACACCTTGGGGTCTCCAAACTTCTTAAGAAGTTTTTTCTCCACTTATTTAATGTCTATAACGTACAACTACTGAAATTTCTGAGCATAGGTCTCTAAGAACTATATGATCTATGCGTAGCACTACATTACGTAAGTTAAATATTTTCTTATCCTTAGTCAAAAAAGTCCTCACAGTTACAATCTTCACGTCTATTTCGCAACAAGTGATGGTTCTGGATTACTGCAGGGTTTCTCCACAGGAAAGGAGTTACAGGAATGTTCACAGCTGCGGATTACATGCGTGTTGATAAAGTGTCCTCATTTATGGGAGCCATATGTGACAAACTATGTGGAAGTAGTGAATTGGCAGAAATATCATCCTGTTTCACAATGTACGTAGACATGTCATCTCTCACATTTTGAAAAAATTTTCATCCAGCATGGACTTCTTCTGATGTACTGAAACTTCGCACAATAATCTCATCTTTCGGACTCAAATAACTTTACATATTTAAAGACCATTGCCCATCATAAATGAATACAAAAACGTTTCACCTATTTGATCATCTACCGTTTGATATAAAAATACTGGGAGGTGTAACATACACGAATACAGGAATTTATAAAGGAAGCCATACAGAAGCCAAAGGGGTCTTACGATGGACGTCAAAACGGAAGTCTGTGAGTGTTGGGGAGACTAAAAAAGAATGTATCAACGCTCATCTAAGGCCTATAAAGCGGATAAAGTACAAACAAAATCTCCTGTTGTAAATCAAGCAGTAAAGTTGAATAATATATTACAATCTGTGCAAAATGATAGCGCAGTTTTGATAACTCATTCTTCATCTTCAAACTTTCAAAAACTTCTTACAGTTTGTCAGTTTCATGATTATTCTGTGAACAGGTTTGGAGAAACTGTGGACAATGAAATTACTGGTCCGTACAGGTCGGTTTATACCGATTGTATTCGACACCTTACACGTCTGCTCTATCAACATTTCCAAATATTGTATATATCTGTTACTGAGGTTGGTCACATATAACTAGAGTTTTCAGCATCAGAGTTCATCTCAGGGTGAGAATGCCTTCAACTTTTGGATTGTAACAAGTCTGGTAAAATATTTATGTCAATAAATCACCATTCAGGGCAATTCAACGAGTTGTGGCATAGGTTAGATTTTATTCCACCTCCGGTTCAATATTAGATACAGTGGTTGAATGTGGAGAAGTTGGTGAAGAAGATGTCTCAGAGGTTTACATGAATATGTTCACAAAATCTTTATCACTTATACGAATACCAAGATAAATTGAAGATCCTAATTCATCAGGAATCAAGTATGCGGGTCATGAATATGTCTCCGGGAACAAGAAGAAAATATACGGGTTCTGCTTCGTACAATATTGGATTTAGTTGACAACACACCTTTCGTTCCAAATACAATCTATAATGTACTTGATTGTATGAAATTACGTTTGGATAGAACAAGAATAGAATCTAGTATGTCACCATCAGCAAAGGTGTATGGTCTGTGCCCTATTGATAGTATTCGTGTAAAATTCAGATAGTACTTGAAGATACCGTTGTAGATATTCTAGGAAGTCATGTTCTTCGTGGTAAGCAATGGGAATCATTTCGTGGTCACGGGAATGGATGGATTTCATATGTATTTTATGCTAATCGATTCTATCGTGAAAAGGGATTACAATACGGGTAGATTTAATAGTGACATAATATCATATTACATCACAACAGATTTCGATCTTATTGCAGTCAATTTTACAGTGATAGTAATGATCTTCTATTTAATTGGAAGAAAATTCGTTTCTCATTTATGAAAATATCAAAGACAGAAAAGAAGACATTTCGAAGTGTCAGGAGCCCGTGGCAACAATTTTACTTTGAGAGCTTCCAAACTTTACAGTGCAAATTTGGAATGAAGATCAATGTTACTTAGTCTATATTTCACTTTTCTCGGAGACATGTTGACAGAATACAAAGTTACTTGGACAAATATCACATTATATACGAAGTCCTAATTGAACGTGGTCTATGTGGTCAACGTAACTTTGTCAAAATTCCCAGTTCGGAGTACAATTATGCAAATAACGGCGAAGTCACTTCGGATTTTTGGTAGTCCACAAATTAGAATTAATCCTATTACAATGTCACTTCGGTTTTAGTAGTCCCAATATTGAGAAAAAATCAAAGTCCGAAGTGATTGAGGCCTGTGTTACTAATGTCACTTCCAGAGTTTCCAAAGTTCGGAGTGCTAAAATGCAAAATGTGTGAATGAATCTTCGTATTACTTCACAGAAAACAATGTCACTCGCATATATGTTGTCTATATCATCAACTTGTTAAAGTTGACTTCAAAGACACAAGTGGAAGCAGCCCATGTGAACAATATCATTTTGGTAACAAGTGGAAGCAGCCCATGTTGCCAATGTCATTTTGTAGCTTGGATATTTAAGACTGATGTTCCGAAGTAAGAAACCCGAATTGTACCCGAAGCGTACCACGCAGTTTTGCCAAGTGAATGAAAAATTCTGTGGGGCCCAAAATGTCCGAAGTTTCGAGGATACTTCGATGCACTTCTTTTTGGAACGTTACAAACGTACTTTAATTTCACTAAAGGACATGATTTAAAATGGATTAGATGTTTGAAGATACGTTACATGTGCAGGCAAGAAGCATAACCAGAAACTTTTTAATTACTTCTTCATCAACTAGTGGGGTCCAGATGACAAGCAATACTCATCTTATACAGAACCTGCCATAAATAATATCCATAAGTCCTTTGGTCACCCGTCCACAGAATAAATAGAAGGACTCTTACTCTGAGCCGAGTAACTTGTAATAGATATGGAATTGAGAGACGGTACTTAAAATATTTCCCAGTAATATAATCCATTTTAGATACATGCACGAGCTCAGAAGAGATTAAAGATAATAGTTTGTACCGAAAAATTGCGCTTCAATTACTTTTTCCAGGTTGACACCGTTCATAGGAAGAAAGATAGTATACATATGTTATGTTTGGCTACAAATCTTTGTGTAGAATGTAGTATGTATAGGAGCACCTCGTCACTTGTCAGTAGACAAAGGTTCACGTTACATTAGAAAACAATTGAGAGGAACCTTAGAAGATGTCGGCTTGGCACTTTAAAAAGACTCGGTGAAAAATTATGGCACTATACGAACTATTTAAAGATATTATGCGCCACTTAGGGGGCCTGTCATAACATCCGCATGGATCTAGGAAGATATGCAGCGTACAGTGAGTGTTTAATGATGGATGCATTGACTGCCAATTGCACAATGGGTCAGAGTAATTATTTCCGGTCCTACTTCCTTTTGTTGTCATGCCGGACCTGCAATAACATCCCCGAAACTAACACAAATGTTGAGATCAAAGACTATCTAGGAAGGAATGGCTGACGGCGAAACATAGCAGGAGCGATGCCTTAGTTATTTTGGAGTTGGAGCCTCGGACGGCCCTGCTGCAATTTATTCGTCATCCCGAATTCGTAAACTTCCAACTGGATCAAAGTTATTGGTTTACAGGACCAATTCAAAGGAATGGGAATTTACCCATACACTAATCAGCATAGCTAAATAAACATTAATCATCAAGATATATAATATAAGAAGCATCTTTCGTTCTTCCAGTGTGAAACCTTTCATTATATGTGTTATCATATCTTATGTAACGCAAGATTCTGATCTATTACTATTATAGTAATAGACAAGAATCAAGGCAGAAACTATATCGACCATTATTATTAGTAATAGCGACGATGTAATGATAGATACATAAAGGAAATAAATAGGTGAATAACTTATTCGTTGAATATAGAAGAAGGGAGTTGGTAGGTTGTTTAAATAACGGTACATTTTATCCCATTAATAGAGAATACGTCCCTGAAGGAGCACAAGTATTGAAAATTATGAATAAAAAAGTGCATAGTCTCACCAAGTGCAAGAATATATATGTAAATGAAAGGAACCTTTCTCTTATCTCTTCCGTCGTGTGTAGAAATTTATACAGAAACGCTAGAGACATGAAGAAGGACAATTATTTCCTTCTGACTGAATGAATGGTAATAAAAACCACATCGTTTAACATGAACGTATTTCTACACAACGAGCACTCGTAGACTTCCTATTCTTACTTCAGGAAATCGGAAGAATAAGAGATGTGGTTTATTTTTGTGTACAAACAAGTAGGAGACATTATAGTTGCTACATGCTGACATCAAACTGTTTTTACTTACTAAGTTGGCATACACAGCCAAGTGGACAGAACTGGAATAAATGTTCGTCATGAAAGCACCTGTTATGTCAGAGAAGTTTTGAAAATATGTTGCATTTATGATTGAAAAATGGGGACAGTTACTAACACTTCATTCATACGTGAGCGTGCTGCTATATATGCGGATGTAATCCAAACCAATGGAGCACCATTAGAATCTTGCATTAGTTTCATTGATGGCACCAAAATTCAAATGAATCGACCGTCTGATTTGAAGAGTTTCCGTAGTTCATACTACTCTGGGAATCATCACTTCCATTGCCTAATATATCAAAAAATTACAACACCAGATGGTCTGATTATTCATATATATGATCCATAAAAGTGCCGACGACACGTCATTATTATTTTATGAAACAGTGGTATATATGACATGTTGTCAAATGCTTTAAATGTTAATAAGAGACAGCTTTATTTTTACGTCGCTCCATAATATGTGCTAATACCGTGGTTATTAGTTATGTACAGGAGAACGATTGAAAGTGCAGGAGAAGCATGCTTTAATAAATATATATGTGCTGCCATAATAGCAGTGGAATGGATCTATATGTATGTGAAACAGATTTGGAGTTCCCAAGATTTGAAAAGTGGTTCAAAAGCACACAAGCACCAATTTCATTCCCGTTCTAAAACATCTGTTTTACTCTGAAATTTTAAGGAGTGCCTACATAAATTTGGGCAAGTGTCCGATTTCTTTGAATATTTACCGCCATCGTTCGATTATTATCACATTCATGAATGAAAACAGTGTTACTCCAGTTTCAAACTTCCTGATAATGCTGCCAAAACATCTCTAAAATCTCGACCCTCCTGATTATTTGCAATAGGATTTTCATGTTCCATTTTCAAACATTTCCAGTCTAGTTCTAAACGCTTTTTTTCCATATCCAACTTAGGATTTATTTGATTCTGTCATTCTCTGAATTCCCTTCCGGTCCATCATCCCTTTTCAATTTCAAATTTTCCTCACCACCTTTGTTTCTTTTACTACCTCTGTGATTCCAAAGGACTTCCGGCAGACATGGCGGCGGGATGGGCGGT
Organism: Odonthalia washingtoniensis; assembly: GCA_032358235.1. NCBI lineage: Eukaryota > Rhodophyta > Florideophyceae > Ceramiales > Rhodomelaceae > Odonthalia > Odonthalia washingtoniensis. The sequence continues at coordinate 2,096 of JAULBU010076250.1, read as the reverse complement.
GGGTCAGCGAGGGGACCAGTCGGGGGAGCGGGAGTAGTGGCAGCCAAATAGCAGCTGACCATGGTACCTTGTATCCCAACGAGGCTATCCTCTTGGTTCATTTCAAGAGTTGGAAGTGACGGCACTGAGGATCAGGTCTATATCAGGATTTTTTGTAATTGTTGTTATTGGTTCTGATGTAGTTGCTGGTGTGGTTCAGGGGTCTTTGTAGTTGCAGGTTTTGTTGCGGTCGTAGTGGTTACTGTAGTTTGGAGACTTGCAGATCAATGTAGTACCCCACCCAGCTCGAATTGGAAGGTACCAGTTTGTAAAAGTGATTGGCAGGGCAGAAAGGAGGCCCGACGAGACGTTTTACTGTAACACCGTCGTGGTTGCGATAGTGGGAGTTCAGACCGACCCGTTCTTCAACACAACCAGTGGTGCCTTTTGGTAGGCGCACACGTGGGGAGCACAGGAGTACCGTCTTCGTCTGTTCCGGTCATTGGTAGTCCTAGTGGTTGGTTCTCGGTGGTGTCATAGAGATTGAGGCGATGTTTGGGGGTCAATTTGTCACCAGGAAAAAGATGACCGTCTCGATGGCTCCCAGTTGGCGCCAACGAGACGGCATTTATTGTCCAAAAACTGGTGGTTCTTAAATACCGGTAGACCAAAGCATACAGGTGGGAAAGCACGACACATGGTGAAAGAGAGAAAAGGAGAGCCACGTGTTCAATGGAGGGAGAATGAAAAGAAAGATGAGGGACGGGACTTTAGGAGAGACAAGATTAGAAAACACATACTTGATATGGGTAGCCCTCAGTACCCACTTCCAGCAATGTAGTATCCCCTGGAAGTGGGCATTTCTAATTAAAACATTAACCTCATTACATCACAAGTACCACTTTATGTTTTCACTCATTTCTGTATGAGAAGCTTGTGTTTATGCAGCTCTAGTTCTTGTTTCTTTTCATGCTCCTCGCAACCACCGTGATGCTCTCTATCGCGCCCTGTGCGGTCAGATTCGCGACGCTCACGATAAAATTCCATTATTTCACGATAAACCACAACACGTTCCATATCCTTCTCTTGAAACTGTTTCCCAAACCGTTTCATTTCACCACTAACATCGTATTAGTTGACTGCTTGTATTTCATGTTCCAACAGCCTCTTTTGCACAATCATCACTTCCATCGAAATTTGTACATCTCTTGATCTGCCTGTTATCCAAACTAAAACAATCTCTGCTTTTCTATGGTCCCCTTCACGTTGCGCAGTATTGTTAGAACCTTTCTGAGTGTAAAAATTATCCCATTCGTCCCTTATCAACATAAGCAGCTGATTTATTTTACCAATCTCCCCTCCTACTCCAAACATCCTCTGATTATTGTTATCTTCAGGGTCGAATGATTACTGTAAACCTTTTTACCTGTCACGCACGGTTTCCCACGTACCCAGTTACAAAACAGAAATATTTGCATTTACATTATTGGCCGTTTCCTCCTATCGTTTTGAGTCTCGCCAAATACAGTAATGCGCTCATTTTACGCAGGTTCCTGGCGGAGGATAACATTTTATTCCTCCGCAGTAAATCGTGAATTTCTCCCTGCTTTTCTCGGTGTAGTATCAGATGTGGAGCGGTCTTGGAAAGGGATAACTTCGGACATACTGTGAAGATTGTTGGCGGATGATATGTTTTTAACCTATGCGATTCTACGATGTGAAGAAGTTTGTGTTCGCGAAAGAGGTTTGTCACCAACGAGGTGTACAAAATTAATGAATTACTGCAAAAGTATACCTTGCAGCGAAATTTTGAGAAAAGGGTCCATTTTACTTATCTCATCTACTTCGAAACGACTACTCACTAACTTGTCGCTTTTCTACAATGCAATGAATAATTTAAATACATAATTCTGTTATATTTTGCACCTGTAACATGTATTACAGAATTTTGAAAAAAGCAATGCAGAATTGGTAATGCGTAAACCCACTACTCACTACTATTTATGGATTCCATTTATTCATATGGATCCTGTAGCGTATCACGTGAGACGTACTATATCCATGCAAGCACAGCTGTATACATCACCACGTGTAATTCACACATCATGGTGCCTCCG
>JAULBU010076239.1:0-10046 GCA_032358235.1 Odonthalia washingtoniensis | reverse complement strand
AGGCATTTAACCGTGTCAGTGCAACATAAAGTAACACTTGCTATTATTTGACTAACAATATATATATATATATATATCTACGTTTCACTGCTATATATATATCAATAACTTTGATCACATAGCAGGCTTTATTCATAGGGGGCAATCGAAGTGTTATCGACAGTGTATTTTTTGTTGTTTTCTTTCCTTTTTTGTGTTTTTATTAACAGTAGAAGTGATGGAGTTAAAATCGCGTTAGTTGAAATTTGTAGAATGTATGAGCAGAAGAGAGGGGAGGAAGAGCTGGCTCAAGTTTTATCTTTAGAATGGCGGATTATCCATTGAGAAGGTTCGGGGGTGTGGAAAGGGGTTGAAAGTAGGTTTCGAAGTATGACCTGGGCCATTGGTTTGGTTAATCCATTCTAGATGTTATTCTAAGATGTGGCCGAACCAATGTTGCTGATGTGATGATTCTTGAAGCCTTCCCGTGATGCGGCTATGTCTATCATAAGTCTCTTTTTGAATGTACTGGAGTTGCGGGATATTACATCAAAGAAAGACTTATTGTCTGTAAATTAATCAAATTGGATCTGCCAGTTGCTCAAAGTTGATAATTCGGCTGAAAGGATAAAGGCGCAGTCGGAGAGGTCTGAGAAAGCAACCACTTCGGCTGCCATGGCACTTCGGCAGAGACGCTTTGCTTTATAGCTTTTGAATGAAATCGGTATGATGGAGTTAGTAGAATCAGTTAGCAGCACAATGTACCCTAGTTGGCTCGAGAAGTCGAGATTGTTGGCAAAGGAACTATCACAATAAATAATTATTCGTAGAGTGTCGAGTGCTAGTGGCGGGAAGGAGATGTGTATTTGATAACGCTTCGCGTAGTTAGTTGATTGGTTTACAAGTGTTATAAATGTTGAAGGTGAGTTATTGTATGTTGTTCGGTGATTTTAGCAAGTCGAGAAATTTGAAAAAGGCAGTCGGGGCGAGTATGCGACATCCACGCAAGTCGCATTCGCATAGATCTGAAGTCTGAAAAAGTAGAAATGGGTAGAAGAGGGATTAACTTCGCGAGGTAGTGATGCTGTTAAATACACTTCGCCGAACAACTAGCTGATAGGCCATCAGCCGAGACCAAATATGACATGGTAGTATCAGACGATTCGATGGACACCTACGAACTTATCATGCACGATAATGGAAGAAAAATAACCTCTACGAAAATACAGTCAGACCACCATACATCAACTTCGGTGGACGCTCTTCAACCCCCAACCATGTGGGGTGGACCACCAACAAACGAAGCGACCAGACACAACAACCATCAATTTGTCACCAATATTACGAATTATACCATAGTTCTCCGAAGTTTCATCTACAATTATCCGAAATGGAGCAGTTCATTATCAACTGTGACAAGTTGTCATTAGCACTGACGACTCGTGTGACGCATACAGCATACCTCATGGAAAACTGGCGTTAACCGAACGCCAGCAAAAAAACAACCCTCAGACGGGGAACTAAGTTACCAAGAACAGTAAAAATACCCAGGAGAACTAATCAAGGAACTTGCCAAAGCTTCTTTTTTCATAATGGAGAAAATCCTGAGTCGTCCAAAGACTCCTTCACAATGTCTCCTTGTCCCTCTTATCATTTCCGTCGCATCAAAACAACATTACCAACAAACAGTTTCATTGACATCCAAAGCCCGTGGAGAAAAGTAACCTGTAAAATCAGGCAAGGAACGGTCTTCGTATTTTCCAGACGCAACTATCGTGTCTATTCCGACTTTGGTTTCTCCTTACGTTCAACCAAACGGTTTGCTGCAGCCCCAGATAAAAGTGCCGGTTCCAGTCTCATCAGAGGATCCGACCTACCGTATGAATCGTAGAAACTCATCAAGTTCCTCAAAGGGTCCATCAAAATACGAGATGCTAACAACAGACCGCTAAATATGGCGGGAAGATAAAATTAGCTGCACAAATCGGATCGTAGTCGGAGATGGTGACCTCCTACGCATCCCATCAACTAGCAACGTCGGTCATCCTCGGTTGTGATTTCAGCGACAAACTTGTCAAAGTAAGTCTCCCACGTAAGACGTTAGTTGAACTTGATGACGGTACGACGTTTCCGATAATCTGGAAACATAACAAGCGACTATTTAACGATCCGTCATTACTAGAGGAACATGAATAAATACCGGCCAAGGGGGTACTTTCACCAGAGATATATGTAGCGGAGCAGACGGTAATAAAATCGGCAATGAAAACATACATTCCAGTCACAACGGCACGCCAAGGATTAATCCTCATTGAACCAATATCACGCCTACGATAACCACTTATTTCTAGCGGGAGCAGGAATAGCTGATTCAACTAGCGGAAAACCTTTCCAGATATTAGTTTCCAACTTTGGAAAAAATCCTAATATGATGCTTCTAAATCAACATATTGCTAACGCAAGTTCACATCTCACCCTGATAGTCGAGTCGAATATTTCTCACGCCCAAATTCTTGGCCTAGTACTAGAGTTGCAATCATCAAAGATATCATGTTCCTATTTTCGGAAGCCCCAGAAATCCACCAAAGACCCACCGTCAATTAAGAAACATCTCTCGGACTTACGCGAGTCCCACATGGTCCAAATTCAAATGCCAACGAAGGCGTCAGACATACCACTCGAAGCACTCTAGAAACACCATGAAAAGATCAGGGCTATGTTGACAAAGAACGAACCCACGTGGATCGGAAAGTTGGGGAGCATCAATGTCACCGAACACGCCATCTATAACATACCCGGAACAAGGCCGTTCAAATCCCCACCGTATTGGGAAAGACCAAAGACCAGAAAACGAAAACAATTCAACGTTACCAGACAGTTCAAAGCCGAAGTGATCAAACCTGCTTATTCTGAATGGGCAGAACCTGTCCTCTTCGCGCCCAAAAAGGACGGTAAACTATCATTTTGTATCGACCACCAGAAGCTTGATTAAGCCTCCGTTAAGGACAGCTACACACTTGCTTGTATGAACGAATGTATGGACACACTTGGGGACGCCAAGATGGTTACAACATTCGATGCATATTATGGCTATTGACATGTACCAATCAACTCATCTTGCAGACCAAAGGCTGTGTTCGTATGCCACGTGGGGACGTATCAATGAACCCGAATGCCATTCGGACTCGAAAACGCTCCCAAGATATTTCAACGCGCGTTAGACCTCATTATTACCAAGTACAAGTGGCAGACTTGTCTGATATACCTCAACTACGATATTATATAGTCCATTCTGGGGAGGAACACATCAAGCATGCGGTAGAAATCTTGACCTGCCTCGCAGCAGCCGATGTCACCTTTGAAATCAAGAAATGCCATATATTTACGAATACCATCGAGTACCTAGGTCATCTCATGAATCCAGGTTAACTGGAAATAGATAGAAAAAACATGGAGTCCCTCTGGAAAGAAATTCCACCAACGTCAAAGACGGAATTACGATTCTTTCTCGGAATGTACAACGTCTACAGACAGTTCATACCAAGCTCCACTAACAAGTAGTCAAAATGTAACGAAATGTTGAAGAAGAATAGCCCCGCCTCACTCGAATTGAATTAGAAACAACTCAAATCGTTCCACTTTTTGATAGATGCAGTTCGTATCCCGCCTATACTGGCGTTACCTCAACTAAACATCCCGTATTCCGCCGATACGAAAACAATCAACTACCAACAAGGCTGTGATCTGTTTCAAACCGATCCAGGTGGAGGTGGAAACCCTATGGTGTATTGGTCTCGTTCATTGAACAAAGCCAAGAAGCGTTGTAAGCTCTAAAACATCTCGGTATATACTTTCTACATGACAAGTTCATCGTCTACACAGACCATGCACCGCTTGGTTGGTTGAAAAACATTATTGAGTCATCAAGAAGACTCATGGGATGGCGGTTACGACTCGCTGAATTCGATTGCTACATAGAGTACAAAAATGTTAAGACGAACACGGAAGAAGACGCATTATCTTGCCTTCGAACATCTGCCGAAGAAATTTTGGACGATGATGAAGACCTCCAGACATTCACTATTCAAGAGAATAATGACACCAACCATGAGACCTATTTCCTGTCGCTCAACATCGGCTACCCACAAACCCCGGATGAAGATCACAAACTAGATGACAAAGATTTGGATGAATTCTTGACCGACGTGGTGTGCAAAAGTATACCGGGTCCAACAAAAACCGATCCGTTATTCCAACAAATCTCCCTAGAGGAGCTGATCATCTCGCAACAATCGGACGCATTACGTCAAACGATACGTCCTGAACTTGATGAATGGTTGTATTAGCCTTCGGGTTCAACGACGACGAATACATCATCTGTGAAGCTGAAAACGGATCTCAAATAGTAACCCCGCATGCTTTGAAGGCAAGAGCTTTGAACATAGACAGATCATCCATACTAGGCGGTCACCTGGGTGGCAGTAAACTATACCAGACAATACACCTTCATCTGTACTGGCATGCATGTGAAGTCAATTGCTACGCCACCACACGGCTATGTCCAACTTTTGCTCGCAACAGCATCAAACTGCTGAAGAAGGCAACCGAACTCCAACTATATCCAGCAGGAGCACCAATTTTGTCTGTCACCATCGACGTTTTAGGTCCACTCATAAAAATCACACATGGCAGCCAATATATATTGATAATATCAGAATGCTTCACGAAACTAACCAAGCCCGTTCCAATGAAGGGGTTGTCAGCAACCGAAGTGGCTAAGCATTTCGTGAGTGAGTGAGTCTCCAACTGTGGGTCCCGAAAGGAAGTAATGTCCGATTTCGGAGTATGCTTAACCGCCAAGTTATTCCAATACACGTTTGTCCGATCCTGAACATACACAACGTCGTCTTCATCACAACTTACCATGCCAAAATGAATGGATAAGTTGAAACATAAAACCGGACGATGAAGTTCGCTATACGAATCTACTTGGGGGATCATTCCAAGGATTGGGACCTCTATACGAGCGCGCTAACATACGCATATAGTATAAACCACACAGTTCAACAGCACTAACACCGTTTGAACAGGTATTATAATGCCCGCTACCAGTATTGTTGTTAAAAGTAGAATAGTCAAGATCAAAAACTCCAGAGGAGGCCAGGGACACCTGGAAAACACAGTTTGAACCGGCACTTTGTAAGACGAAAGGAAATCTCGAACAGTCACATGCCCATTACAAATGCAACTACGACGCCCGAATACGGAGGCAGGAGGAGAAAATCTTACCAGACGACTAGATATTCTTACTCTTCGAACGACGGGATGAACGGGAACACCACTATAAACTGGTTACGGTAGCTGATGAACCGTTTAAGGTTAATGATGTAACATGAAATACAGTTGTAGTCGATCGACCCGACTGCTCGGTTGAGAGAGTTTCACGATCACGTGTAGTCCTGACACCCAAGCCACGTACACAAGAAAAAATTCAACAAGCCATAAGTACAGTGAGGGACGAAGAATTTTCTCCGAAGTCATACTCGACTCCGGAGGAGGACAAAAACGGGGAACTACCCATTCAAAAAACATGCCTCCGAACGATGATGAAATCCATAACGTCCTTAAAAACTACTCTTTCAAAGAAAAGAAAGAATGAAAATGACGACCCTGAATACAAACAGAATAATGACAGCAGAAACAAAAACATGCAAGGCGATAACAGCAAATGGTAACAAATAGAGGTTGACCAGATCCTCAACGAGTGGAACAAAACCACATCATGACATGATACACAACGACCAACAGTAGGAAGAAACAGAAGAATATGTCATCGCATGGATAGTTTACCACGGCATTATTAACAACAAACAGCACCCAATCGCGAATACAGTAGAATTAACTACCTGAGTCCGGTGGTACAGATCCACACCGGCTGAGGATACCTGGGAACCCATTAGGCACCTCCCGAGGAACAAGTTAGTGAGCTACTATAAAAGGAATAATATTTAGTTGCCGGCCTATATCAACTACTCAATTGCCAAATAGACTTGGATCAATTAATCCCCAAAAATTGTGACCAGAACCTGGAAACAAATAAAATGAGAACGAAAAAAATAAAAATAAAAATAAATGAAAAGTGAAAAAAGTCGTAGCAATTGGACCTGCATTTCAGCATTAACTGACACAAGAAAACATTTGGAATGAGCTACAAAATCTGTCATCTAGGACACCCATGGAATCAAAAATCAACGTGTGAACCAAAACTACAAGCACACTGCACGCACAACCACGACCGGAACCTGGAAGCAAAAAATTATAAAAATTAGGCAAGGAAATTGAACCTGGATTTCAGTGTTAGTTGGACAATTGCTCCATCGTGGATGTTGCAATTTCATCACATCGATAATAAAGACGTTATTGTTTATTCGCTCAAATAGGAATACACATGTGAAAAAGGATTTTGGTCCACGTTTACAAGAAATTTCGAAATGAATACAACTCCCACCTGGCGCACAAATATAAACAACGGCGACAACGCCTGGCGAAGAAACCATCCGAAACGGATACAAACTCCAACCCAACATTACACACCACCTGAAAAAACCTGATAATTGGATCTGGATTTCAGTGTTACTTGGCCAGTAGCGCCATCGTGGATGCTCCCCCGGAGGTACAGAACGACACATGCCGAAGGCGTGATATTTCTTGGAAACACGGTTACAATGACATTCAAATCGATAATAGAGACGTTATTGTTCCAATGCTCAAATGGGAGTACACGTGTAACAAAATGTTTCTGGTCCACGGTTCCATGAAATTGCGAAATGAATACAACTCACTGCATGGCGCCAAAATAGCAACGATGGCAACAACGCCGGACGAACAATCCATCCGCAACGGACGAAGAATCCAAAACAACAACACACACCCTACCCATGAGAACGGCGTAGCGACTTCCGTTCCTCTTGGCGCTTCTCAACCTAACAGATACACTTATCCGGAAATGAGAAACAGTACCGCTCCTTCATAGCGCCGAAATAATACATCTCCCACGCAGGAAATCACAAATGAATATCAAAAGCATTACCTCCCTTCGAAGTCGCCCCACCATTTCAACATTGTCGCCTTCACCCAAGTAATCCGAGCCAATACTACCGAATTTGAAATTCGTAACTACAATTTCAACTACAGAATTTACATTCGCAAATGACCACAATCCCCATTTATGGGTTAGGGAATATGTTACGCCACAGATACGGTCCGATATTATGTTCATTCACCCGCACACCTCGTGTGGAGCGACAAGTCACAACTTCAATTATTTTGTTGGTACGACCAGAAGTAATGTTGTATACACTCATTCCGAATGCAAATTCTTAGTACCAACCAGGCGCACTGATTAATTTATGAGGAATGAAGGTCAACACCTACACTGCGAATTACTATAACAGCCATAGGCCGGAAACATTATCACAAAGTACGTGAATTGGCATAACACATAGCCTCAATCTTAATTCAAAACTCTAAAAAGTGGATAATCAACAACTCCAAACCCTATACCTGTAGAGAAAATCAAAAAAAATCGTTGCAAATTCCCGCAACTTTTCAAGTGGTTATAACTGCTGACTCTACAGGGTCAGCTGGAGGATCGAAGACACTCATGGTGCTTGAATGAAAAAATAGACGGAGCAACTCCGGAAATGGCCGAACGTCAAATGATGGAGTAAATACAACACCCGAACGAGTGGAAAATGGGTCGAATCATTCGAATCTCTCGACCAATTCAAGGATTAGGATGATATAATTGACGACAAAGTCTTTTGGCGCCGACACATGGTGTCTTTATCTTGAAGAGAGGGTCGTGAGGAGCAATTAATTTAAACCTGTGTTTGACATTTTTGAGCTCAAACATCGAGTCTATAGTACGTATCCCGAATCGTGACTAATGTCACATCCGGTCTCGGAAAGTGACAGTTTTGTGACGTTTGGTTACGATTTCCATCTTCTCCCGCGTTCGAGTAATTAATCCACCAGTCTCACGTTTTTCAATGTTGATGTACAGAATACACTGACCTTCTGCCCGACCCTTACAGAACTATCCTCCGCCCGCAGCTTGGCCAGCAGGTGGATCCTGTTTAACGAGACTTGGACCCGGCATCCTTTTAATTCTAATAAGGACAAGAAGCCTGAAGAATGAAAGTGACCCCGAAGATTGACTTCGTACGACTTTCGAATCTACTTCCTCTATTGTCACGATCCATCTCTTCATACGTCAAATTACGACATCGCCTTACGAGCCCCCGAATTCAATCACCTCACGCCAATCGTGTTGGACCTGGTAGTAGCGTTACTCAATCCTCACTATCAGGAGGAATTTGATCAAACAATCCGCACGACAGAACTTACTATGTTTCGAAATTATCTTTCGACTCTTTTCGTCCGTTCAGAAATCGACGCGATCATTCGTCGGGGTATTAATCACATCTAGAGCTTATGATCGTTACACCCTTTTCTTCTTTCCGTTGGTGGTGTGAAGATTTAAAGGGCTACTCGGAACGAGGGATTACGAACACACCTTTAGTGACTCGATCACCCATGTTTTTCCAGGTACATTGCAGTACAGATAGGGCATATATGGTAAGGGAAAGAATTTTCGATGTAATTAACATGTATGACAAGGTATGTACTCAAAATTACAGATTCGAAAAAGAAGACATACTCAAGGTAAAACAAATATGTGGATGGCCAGAATCAATGAACACTTCGAAAAGACAACGATACAGAACTGATTTTATATTTTCCTTTTGTTTGATGTGCCGAAGGTTAGGTACTGCTAATCGATGGTCCACGCTTGAATTAGAGTTTATAAAGACTCTCATTTATGAACGAAATATTCTACTAGTTTTTGGAATAATTTAACTCGAAGTAAGGTAGTCTAGTCACTGAGTTTCGAGATGAAGTTTTTCAGAGGAGGTTTAATATTTATCAAGATTCGATTAGAAAAAAGGGGGCACCCTACCACAGTTTTGTAGGGTTCATTGATGGGACATATATATGTCTTGCACGTCCATAAGCTGCTTACCAGAGATCAACTTATTCAGGTCACGAAAGTGCCAGTAAGAGATCTGGGAGAGGAAGCGGACAATACGTCAGTAACTTGAAATTTCAATATGGCCCGATTCAATATTAAAATATCAATAAACTGTTTTGAAAATATATAAAAAAGTCAATAATTGACAATATTAAATTGGGTGACACTATTTTTCATTGGTGTAGTCAATATGATGCAGTTACACAATGTTGTTTCTCAAAAGAATTCTTTTCGCTAATGTTTGGTCAATAGGATTTTTTTAATTTAATTTATACCTTTGGGAAATCTCTACTGTTGCATTGGTGACTTTTCTTTCTGCCAATAATTTTTGAACATTACATTTCTTTTCAGAATCATCAACTCTTTTTGTGGGAAAATTTGTTGGTATTGACAACGACAGTTCAAGTTGATGAGTAAGTTCAATTTTCACTAATTGATCGACGATGAATCCGACTTTTAAGTGTTCCCGCCCGCTGTGCTCTTTCGAATCTACATCTGAACATGGAATTCACACTCAGTTGTATATTGCGCACACCACACGAACCAGTACTGATGGCGCTTGCAGAAAAAGAAAGACATCAGATTTGAAGCGGTTGGGGGTTACGCGGAACATATTCGAGCACGGGGGAAGGATGCCTGTAGATAGAGCTGCGAACAATGTGTTTTCAGTGCAAGAACAGTTGGATTGAACTGAATTTGATATCGGAAACGACTGTGAGGGTGATATTGTTGTACCTGTTGAGTAGATGGATGAGTCGGTAGAACAGTCGAAACTTGAAGGAACAGCAACGTTCTTTATGAATATGTGTTGCAATGATAGCGAAAAACTGTGCAATGAACTATTAGATATTTTGAAGTAAAATCAAATCTTGTTGGAGAGTTCTGTTCTTTGTTTCCGAATATATCCTCTATCCGTGAATTTTGCTCTCTGGATACGAAGAAAAGATTGGGAAAAATGGATTTATGAAACGTA
>JAULBU010076238.1:0-28897 GCA_032358235.1 Odonthalia washingtoniensis | reverse complement strand
AGGAATACCGGACTGTGATGAACCGTGCGGCAGAACTAGCTTTGTCTGCTTTGAATTCAGTGAAGATACACATCCACACGGATTCCAGTGATTGTCCAGAACTGGCAGAAATTGTAGTGCCTGAAAATGTCGAAGAGGGTAGTATCTCCAAGCCAAGTTGGGGTCGGCGTCTGCAGCATGGTTAAACCCTGGGGAAGAATGATATAGGTAGGTTTATGAATGATATTAATGGGTGGTTCCTAATGGGTGCAGAAGAGAAGGGCAAAAAATGTCGGCGCCGATGATGTCGCATGCTTTGCAGACTGAGTATCCAAGGATATATGACTCACCTATAGAACAACAAATAAACCAGGCAGTTGTGATGCTGACAAGAAAGCATAAGAACGAGAAGAAAGGTGAGGGAAACAATAATGCGGCAATTTTTGCTGGGAATGTTGTCCCAGTGTGTGATTCGAGGAATAATACGGAAGAGGACGCTTCAGACGTTGTTTTTAGATTTAGTAATACAGGTTCGACATTGACTGTGACACTTGGGAAGAGATCAGGATGGAGACGTATTCCTCCATTACATCTTCAAGAAGATTCGGTAGTTCTTTTTGTTTTTTGTGACATGTTACCTCCCTGCTCACTGTCCACCTCCACCTTAGAACTGTAACATTCTCATAGACCAGCGCATCCAAACAATAGTCGATACATGCAACTTGCTTCATTTCTGGCTTCGTAAGTCTTGAAATAATATACAGAAATAAAGTTCTTCCAATCAGTTCCCCGCTTTTCTTTATATCTTCAGATGATGCAAACTTCCTCCATAGCGTTTTAGCTGATATTTTTCGAAGAACAGCAGGGAACTTATGGTACTTTACATTACAGACAACCCGTCTCGTCCCCCATGATATCATTTGTGCATTATCAGACCGAAGGATGAATTTCGTAGCTATTGTAACAATTTCATCGTCAAAATGTTGTCTACTATGTTTGCTAACCACAATTTCTCCGTTCTTGACAAGGCTTAGCCAGTCGTCATTTGATGCCTTACAAACTTTTCCGGAGGACTCACTTATGTTTTTTGGTCGCATTTCTACTGCACAATTACTTCCCGGAGTAGTAGTACCATCATTTTCAATATGCAAAGGGTCCAAGCATTTGAATAATTTATCATACCATATACCAGAAGAGCTTCTCCCACCATCCCAATTTTGACTGTCTTCTCTTTCTTCAGTAGTTTCTTGCACATTCCTTTCCCCACTTATATGTTCACTACTATCGCTGTCAGCCTCAGTCATCTCATCGGAACCATTATTTATCATTTCGTACCCCTTTGGAGCTGGGAGGTGGGCGAAAAGAATAGATCTCAACACACGTTTCTCAATGGACCCTCGTTTGGTATTTTTCAATGCCTTCACCACACCTTGACAAACACCATGTTGAATTGCAATCTCAGACATGAAATAGTTATTAAATCCGGTGCCGTCTTTGGGAAATAACATTCATGCCACATACTTCAAACATTGATCCATTGATTTAATAAATTTCATCTGGAATTCAAGAGGCCGCTTTCCAATTTCCCTAAAGGGCATTGCTCCCACTGGAATGTCCTTTAAATTCCATTAGGAAACTTGTGAGTTGTCCATGAGCTATGTAGCATCAACACGAAATGATTCTCATAAAACCTGTCCTGCTTTATCAAGGTCGTTTAACTCAATTTTTATCACACCGTGAGGCGAGGACATTCGGGAAATTAGTTGAGATTCATTTTCGTCGTCCATACATTCGGTACGAAATGGTGCCGGTAAAGAATTAATTTCACAGTGAAACTTCGTCAGTTCGAACTGTGGGAGAAAGGAAATGTGTTTCAGAGAAGGAAAAACAGAGCTTGAAATAGAGAAGATAAACGAAAATGAACTTACCATTTCTTCAATGGACAACTATTAAAATATCTTTTCCAAATTTTGTAATGAATTGGTTTTTCCGAAACCAAACATGCATAGCGTTTCTTTTTGTGACAATCATGAGGTGCAAAGTGGACTTGCGAAATCTCCTGATGACCGTGTTTACTCTCCTGTTGAAATTAATCAATTTTACAAGTCACAGTCGACTCTCACCGGACACAACTAATCATTCCCGTTATTTTTACCCGCACATAACAAATTATCAACTACTGGTGTATGGACATGTGTTAGTGACATAACACCTTTTCGGAGATTTTCACAACGTGTCCTCAAACTGCAATGAAATTAGACTAAAATAAACTCCGAAAGTACATGTGTTCTCCCTTAGAAAATACAGGTGTCACAGAATCAGGGCCACTTCGTACTAATGTTTACATGTTCTTGGAAAACCATCCTTCGATTATTATTCTGACAGGCTGTTCTTTCCCCTTTTCCGGGTTCATAGCCCGCGTGACACTGCCAATAAACGTGGTTGAAGTTATCAAAACGTGACTTCATTTATTTCAACAGTGACTCTTCACATTTCCCCGCCATACAATCGTAACCCTGTAACAAACCCCGTCTGCGTCTCTGTCATTGGCCCCTTGGAAAATGGAAAAAACACGAGTCACCGGATAAAACAAAACGTTTTATCCTCTTTTCCTAACAGAAACTTTATCAGGAATACGAATGGCACAAAAACCACCACATTATTCATCGAGGATCATTCATTTCTTCTTTGATTCCTCCACAACTTTAAATCATGAAGCCTCTTCTCCAGATGTTTCAATACCAGTTTTTTCAAATCCAAAATCAGAGCTATCTTTCTCTACTAACAGATTCAGCCCTTGAGCCACTTTCATGACTCTTCTTATATGGAACCTCTTTTGAGAAATGAAATACTTTATTTTAAATGGTGTGAAAAATCACTGTATGATTTTTACCGGAAGTTAATCGAAAATGAGCCAATAAAATGTGATTTTTTGTTAAAGCGGTCTCACCCGCTTTAAGTATTAGAGGATAGCTATTGTGTAAAAAGCCATTATTGTTCCCTAGTCCAATAAAATATCTCAAAACGAAATATGATGAAAATGCTATTTTTTCATGCATATTGCGTGAGTCTGCCTCTGTTCCGACAGTGTATTGTTGTACGCAAGAAACGCGAAAATGCGCAGGGCCAAGTTGAAATTTCAGGAAGAACAGAAATAGGGAGAACACCCAGTGTAACTGATGGACAACAACTTCACCGATGACATGAGTCAAGGTACGTCACATTCCCGAAGTTGTCATCAAATAAAAATGAAACACAATTCTACATATCAGACGAAAGAGAAGAAGAATGAAATTTAGAGAAAACAGGAGGGTGTACGGATGAGGACGACTAATGTGAGATGGCAGAACAATTAGAGATTATAGAAGTTGACCAATGTGAAATAACACAGCTGAATATCAATTGGGGATATATTCATACATAGGTTGATCGTACAAAATTGCATATATTACAAGACAATAAGGTAAATAATGCGTACACCACGAGGAAAGAACTAGGACTGTTTCATCTTTATATGTATTGATCATTTTTCGAATGTGTTCGATGGTCGAACGAAAATATGACAAGGAGAGGAAAGTCTTCTGATTGTGCTGCGATAATTTGTGAATAATTACATGAGTACATGGGTTTTGAGATTGCGACATCTATAAATACATTTAATGATATGAAAGAATGCTGGTCTAGAAAAAAGTTTTATTGTAACATTGATTTCAGAAGAGTAATATCGCGAGATTGATTCATGAAAATACGATCATTTCTACAGTTATATCCGCGGTATACACATGAGGGGACAGTTGTGGACTCATTGTGGCATTCCCGCGTAATGACCGAACATTTTCTTAAAAATTGTACTTCAGTTGCCGTTCCTGTTGGAGTTAGTGCACTGGACGGTAACACCATCAAATGCAAGGAGTGGACTTCATCAAGACCTTATATGAAGTCCAAACTAGTAACATTTGGTGTTAGATAGTACCTTGCTGTCGGATGGGACGTCCATTACCTACATTTTACGTGGGACAACAATTCCAGTAATGAATCTGGAATAGCACCACCTGTGGAGTATTGTAGTACATTTAGGTAACTGAGAAGTGTATATGAGAGGAAGTTAGATGTTTGACTTATTAAAAAGGAAAGTACATCAGCACTTCGGTATTTACATATTTTACACCAGACTAAAGTGTACCCTACACCAGTCGGACGCCTCTACGTTACTGATAATTTTTATATGCGGCACGTATTGGCAAAAAAGTTACTGATTATGATGTGCGGGGAGCCTAAATATCAGGAACATTCAGACTCAATACTGTGAATATTAATATAGTTGCTATAAAGAAAGATACGGAGATGCTGCGGCATGCGGAACGAAGAGCGTGGTTACTGGTACATGTCATAGATAAAGGGAATATTGGGAGTGTCGAACCGAAACGAGCCTAAAATGTGGATATATTTTATTCAAAAACAGAAAGGTAGTTAAATTTTACACTAATGACTTAGTGCATGCACCAAGACGGGATATAGAAGGACACTCGGAACATTCAGTAGCATGTATGCATAGTATTGAACCTTTAAAGAGATAGCTTGGTACAGAATCTATGACTATAATAACCCTTCAACTGCCAAGTCCTACTGTCGCATACAAATTTATTCATGAATTCGGTCGACATGTTTGATCAATAATTTAGTACAAACAATACTATGAGACGTGAAAAACTAGTACCAATGCCAATATTTACTTATTTGTTAGATGCTTTAATCCAAAATGGGATGATAGTTCCCAAAAGTAGAACTGTACAAGATGAGGCGTCATATGAGATTTTTAAATTGAAGAGAAGACTGGCGGTACAAATGGTACAGCTCTATGTAGACTTGAGACTGAGAAGAGTTACGATTGAAAATGTTCCGTATGTGTTGCCAACTGTTACTACCAACTCGGACATAGAAAATCACATGTTACTTGAAAACATAACCAGAACAAGCGAAAGATATTATATATGTAGGATTGTTAGAGATAGCGCAAATGAAAATGAAGGAAACAATCAATATGGACGATGTTGGATGCGAACAATGTAAAAAAACTTTTCATGTAAATTATTTTACGTTTTTCCATAGGAAAAAGGAGCTGAAGACGAGAATCATGCGTTTATTCACAGAGATCAGTAATGCCTAGGAAGCCATAGAAAATAGTCCTCTTCGGAGATGTAATGTTAGTTGTATCAATGATTTGGAGACATTTATCAGTCCGTGGGATAAGAAATTAGTTTTTGTACGTAATTAATGAGGATTAGTTTCGTCACAGGTGACATGACCTCTGTTAGTATGTAATGTTTCATGTATGTGATGTGTCATCGTTTCAAAAAATAAATGAAGCTTGATATTTAAATAAGATGTTTAATAAGATGTTTCAATACTTGATGTTTAAATATAGTATACCGAAGTGTATTATTTATTTCAAAGTAAATTTTTGTGTGCGGAAATGAATTGTATATCAATGTACAGATTATCTGCATGAAGTATGCAGAAAATATGTTATATATAATTGTCGTATATAGATTATCCTCTACCTTGCGTCGTTGGACGAATCGATGGCGCTATTGCAGTTACGACACTGCTTCTTGGCAGTGTGGAAGCAGACAAATTAATGGTATGCGGGAGGGATGTGTGCCATGGCATATAGGAGTTTGACTTAACATTTGTAGTGTTTGGGTGTTTGGATGCTTGCGTGATTATTGAATGTCGATGCTTTCTTGGAAGTAGGGAGGAAATGTTTTGTGAATAATGTTTATGACGGATCTTGGTGTGAAGACATCACATGATGATGTATGTAGAAGAAGGAAGATTTTGAGAAGGAAATGGAGTATGTGTATAGAAATAACAGTCAAGTTCTGTTTTATAACGTCGAATGGTAACGAGTAGACATTTTGTGACTGTCACGGTCGATGGTACTGTAATGCCTTGATGTGAATTTTTATTATCTAAGAAATGCTATTGGCTATCCAATTTTCTGTATACACGTATTGCGTTACACGTATTGTGGAAAACTTCATTACAGAAGGTTTTTAAAAAAACAATTTTACGATCTTTGATTTTGAATTGAGATGATGAAATTGGAGAACTTCTTGAAGAACGTGATCTTGATGATGAAGTTGAACTCTTTTTTCATATGTGTTTTCCTTGCCTGTTCTATTTATCTACTTTCTGTTTAAAACCTTTCATTTATCCACGTTGAATTACGACTGACGACGACAAAATATCGAAGAGAATACCAGATTGTTTATAATAACACCCAACCATCTACTTCATTACTATTTTTGCTATCATTTCCATTGCAAGAACCTCCCAAGGTTTGTTTGTATCCCAATTCATCCCAAATTCATCACCATTATCATAAATGTTCTTCTGTGTATGCTATTTGCGCTCGTTTATTGGACATGATCTTCCTTGAAGATTCCTGAATTATGTCCAATTTCTTATTCAACCATTCGATATCTTTTAATCTTTTTTCATGAGGTATTTACTTTATCTGTACAACTGAACTTGTCGAATCATCCAATTCCCTAACTTCCTCATTGATGTCATATTCCATTTTATCACGATGTGTTTCTGCTTGTTCCACTTGTTCTTCGGAAACCTCTTCCCCAACATGCTGTTGTTCTTATTCAAAAGTTTCTTCCTTCTTTTCAATTTCCGCTTGCACTCCTTTTTCCCTTCTCCCACTTCCGTTTATTCTTCCACTTGCACTTATTCATCATCATCATCATCATCATCATCATCACCCAATCATAATAATGTCAAATCCACCTAGCGAACGTACAGATGTTATTCCAGCTTTACCATGTGCTTTCAAACCACTTATCACAGGTGATGTTTCAAGTATAGCACATAATATTACACCACCATGTTTCTAGCCTGTTAGAAACATATTACAACCATCATTTAACAGTGATGTAGTTCAATTACTCATAATATCTATATCATGTATTGAAGATTGTGTACTACATGAAAATGGTGTTTTAAAATTTTCGATATCTTATTTCTTATTTTCGTATACATCTATCATATAGATGCGTAAATTACAAATTATGAATATTGGTTTGTAAATTACATGTAAATGTAAAATTACATTGTCATACAGCGAAAACATTTTCATACAGTGTGGGGGAAAATTTTTGTAAAAAACCAACTAGGTCGAGGTCCTTTACTGGAAGAATTCATAATAATGGGTTAGTCATTTGAGAACTGCTCCATGTTATGGATAAAAACACTTTTGATAACATACAACGGACGAGACCGAGTCCAAAAAGAATTTCCGCACTGCCAGTGCAGTAGTGCTGTCGACAACACACCCCTATTTACGGAAGCCTACTCCATCATAACTTCCGTTTCAAGGTCGCCGTCAGATGCATTTTTTCACGGTTCATTCACCGCATACTTCTCTCTTCTCGACCGTGCATCCATTCGTCGTGTATCCAACACGTCTGCCGGCACTAAATGCGGCACCGTCCCCGCTTTTTCTACAATTGCAACATCATTCCTTTTTCATTTTTAATGAAATCTTGACCTCGTTTTGTTTTGGCGGGGAGATGTGAGGGGGAAACATAAAGGGAGGACGGTGGGGGAAGATTTGTAAAACAACAAAACCAGTTACAAAACCATTTGTGATGGTTGCAACGAAAGTGGTCATTATGCTAAATGGCTTTAATTTAATTATAAGAACAAGAAAAAACTTTTTTAATTATGTTTTTTCATGTGAAACCAATGCCACATTTCCGGCAAGCACACCCATGCCGACCAAAACACAAACATCTTCATCTTCTTCAAAGTCGGTTGAGTTGTCGGACATCTCAATAAGTGCAATTGCCTTTGAATCCGAGAGAATGAAACACGACGTCACCATATGAACAGTAAACGAGCACAGCAAAGCATTTCTAGAGCGTCATGTTACGCGCTGTAGTCAAAACTTAATTTACAAGATCTAGTTGTTGATCGTTGTAAACAACATAAGACTCCTTGTCCGCTTTGTCTGCACACAATAGATTTCTATCTTTCATATGCGTGCGGAAACGTGACTTAAAGGACCTTTCATTACAAGAAGAACTTGTAAAGAGACAAAATACAGCAGACACAATTGATGAAAGAGTAGGACTTATTTCTTTTCCATCTATCGCCCACCACAACCGGGGATCATAGGTCCGTGTTTGTGTAGTGTTTCGATCCATTGATGTTGTTCCCAACCATGCGAGCAACATCTGTAAATTTTCCGTACACTCTGAACTTGTTGAATAATCTAACTTTAACCACGTGCACATCTTTGGAAAAGCGAAACGAGCATCAGAAATGAACTCATCACTTGTTCCGTAAACCTTACTCAAATCATCCCAACGACTTGATGGAATCATTGGATCCAAAATTGTTTATTACCAGAGAATGCACAGGACATCTGATAATTTTGAAGCGATGCTTCACTGAAAATCTTGTTTTTTCAGCAACAACTTATTGCTGTTGTGTTACAATTAAATTGGACCTATCCACAGTTGAACTGTGGGTAGGTCCAATTTGAATGCCGCCTCGTCTATAATGGAAAAAGCAAGTGGTGCGCATGACAATTGAACATGATGAACTTTCAAAAATGTAACTGTGTCGTTAATTAAGTTGAAAAGTGGAACTAAAATTTGTAGTGAAGTCCATAATTCACCTTGAACGGCGAAAACAATTACGAAACTTGCTTTCGATTTTGGTTTCAGGTCAAGCCTACGGTTTTGATGACTTTCCATTTGCTGTGTTGTAAGCAAAGAAGTTATTTCATCCTCAGTTTTCAAGAAAGATTTTATTAGAACGCCCACGCCATTCCACCTTGTTGCAGAGAAAGACTTTAATGTGGGAGGAGGATTGTCTGTCGAAACTGGATCCAGTAGATCAGCATAACCCACAGTAATTACATTTCTCTAACGGACTAAGCGACATACATCATAATTAATGTGGTGACGGCCACAGTATCCACATACATGTATCCCACGTACCATACGCACTGTCATCCTCACTAACACCCAAAACCTTCAGACGCTCGCATACAGGCGTCAACCAAAGACACTGGTGGACACTTCATATTTTCCCTACCTATATCTACTGTCTCTAAGTTCCGTGCGTTACGATCTTCTTCAGTATAAAAACGTCACTATCCCCTTTCTCTTTTTACCCCTTCTCTTCTTTTCCTCAATTTGTACCTTCAATTATTAAACGTCAGTTTATAATTGTTACCGACCTACGGTGTTGGCACCTCATTCCAAAGTCAACAAATCGGTATCGTTACTGATTCGAGCTCGTCCCGTTTCCTTGCTCGACTAACCCACCTCCTTAACTACATCAGTAGTTTGCCCTATGTTACTACTGACCTCGTCCAATTTATCCTCGCTTTGCACGTCATCATGCCTCTATCCCCGTAACCTCACTAATCGCATACTGTCCACCGAAGTACTGTAGACAATCATCGCTGGAATCCACATCGCATTACTAAATCATACTCTACATTACACATTATTACACACTACATTAGACGTGTCATAACACCCTCTTCCACCTGTGTCCACACATGGCTGTATTCTAGCCCCAAACGTTGATTACCACCGTTTAGAATTACAGCAGTTTCGTCGCTCACCCGTGTTCTTCAACATTGTCCATATTATTTCTAAGATTTTTTGGAGGGTAATTTTCCACGTGGGCATTCTGAAACAGCTGTACTACAGTTATGGCTTTTGACAGAATATCCTTCACTAGTGGTAATGAAAAAATGTCTTTTGCTAAATTCGCAAGTGCATGACAAACAAAGCCGTCAGAAAACAGAACACATCCGGACCCGTTAGACATAGAAGCAGATAGAAGTTTTCGTGTTGGTTCCATCAAATTAGGTGAATTAATACAAAATCCCAATACCTTTTTCATTTTTTTACCACCAATTTCTTCCTGTACTTCTTCCTGTACTTCTAAAATTGTCTTATCTAAATTGATAGCCGTCTCTTGATTCCCGCGCAATCTGAATGTAGTCACGAAAAATGGAAGAGGGCCCTCAACCATGACAGTAAAAAGTGACTTCGAATTAATGTCTGTAAAACCATCTAAAGAGACGCAAATTGCAGGAACATTTGCGAGAGCGTGAAGCACCTCTTGTTTTCAAAGTTCGTGGTCAAGTAAGTGCTAGAAATACGATCACGATGCGGTGATTTTCATGCACCGCCAGAACACAACTTTCAAAAAATTTGTAACTTTGTACTACTCTCTCATCCAAATGTATGTGCCTCGCAGATAATAACGTTCGCGCAACTTTCATCAATTTATTTCTTTTTATTGGCCGAGAATACAGAGTAATACCTATCAATACGTTCTTTCTCAAAGAACTTTTCGCGAGATGTGGTTTACAAACTATTACTTCCGGTTGTATACAACGACTCACGTGGTATATTTGAAGCTTCAGAATATGCCCCCGCATCACTGACGTTGTGTACAATTAAAATTTCAAGCTCAGTTGGGTACTGAGATTTAAAACGCTAACATTCCATGGAATGAGTGAGTGCGCAAGTTAGATTGCAAGAAATTTGTCACATCCTGTCTTTAAAACATCTATACTTTACCCTTTTTCTTATTTTTCAATTTACTGTCACCTCTCAAATTATAGTGTGCTTAGTGGTGCCGTTTGATTTACTTCCAGCACTGCTACTACTCACTAAATCAGGTTGCTCTTGGATATTCACTTCTTCATGAACTTCATTTTGATTATCAACTTGATGTTCATTTTGATCTTCTTGAGATAAAAAGAATGTGCGTGATTGGTCGTCAATATCACTGTCATCATCCATTGAGCTACGGATCCATGCAATCTTTTTTGTCGTCATCACTAGTGGAATGAAATGGATTATTGAGTTATAGTCTTCAAAACATCAACCTTGCTATCCAACGTCAAAAACAAGGTTATTATGCTTAGAGTTTAAAACTCACGATCTGAGTCTAACAGTCAGACTCAGATCCTTCAGGATATTGAAACTTTTGTATTTCTGTATTTCTGTATTTTGAAATTTAGAAATTCAAACCAGAAACACTGTAAAATCTGGAATTCTCTATGCGTAAATTCCAAAAGTAGTTTTGAGAATTGTAATTCACGTTTAAAATAGAAACTTACATGTAACTTGTAAACAACTTTCAGCATCTGTAATCTATAGATAGATTATCTATCTTAGATAGATTCTATCAATACAAAATGAACATATCATCATTTCATTTGAATTATCACAATTATTTACAAGTTTCATTTTGCTTATTACTTGAGTATGAACAGGAAAACAAGATCCAGTAATCCGTTTTTGTCTTAATCTTCTATTACTAGAATTGCTATTTATAGATCCTATAGTACAGATGAGGATAAGAACAAATTTTTTGAAAATATACGTATAGCACTATCACTACCACCACCAATAACAGGTAATGTATTTAATTGAATATGAGGAATAACTAGTGATGTTATCGTTTTTGGATTTTCTGTAATTATACCACATGGTATACTGTTTCTATCTTAAATTAGTATACAGTTATCATCTCTACATGTAGCAATAAAAAGACCTTCATTACTTGATGAAATATCCATTATTTCGCCTTCATGTGCACCTGTTAATGTACTTCAAACTGTTGTTGGTAGTAATGATTGTGTTTGTTTTATTTTTTGTGATCGACTTGTTGTGATTCATATTTCGTTTTCTGCTGTAGCAATTGCGGTACAGAGTAAACTTAATGGAACGGTTTCTATATTTGATTGAGATGATGATGATGAGGAAGAAGGTCGAAAAATTGAAAATGATACTGAATGACGACGTGCTATACCACCTCTTAATATTTGGACTGTTTATATACTATTAGTCTTCGTTGATGTTGATGTTGATGCAGTTTGTGGATAATTTCCTGTATTTGAAATGTGTGATATTGAATGACGTTGTTGTTTTTGTAGTTGTCTCTGTGGTTGGATTCATTCCATGTAGGAATTTGTGTTATGTTTAAGTATACAAGATGACGCAGTTAGGAGCGTAGAATTTTCAATGCAGTTGTTGGGGTGGTATCAAATGGTGAACAAGTTGCAGAAGTTGTAGAGTTCGTGATTTCACTGTCTGCTGTAGTAACATCAACAGCCATGACAGTTGCAGCACATGAACAAGTTATGGAATTCATTTTTGTTCTCATCGTTTCAAGCCGTTGCAGTATTGATTCATGATCATGATCATGATCATGATCATCATATCCTTCTTCTTCTTTAAATGTCTTCTTCCTTTCTGTGTCTGCAGAAACCAAATTATCAATACTTGTACTAGCGATAGGAATTACTAACAGACCTCCCACATCAGTTGGTGCAAATGGTACAGCTGATTTGACATCGCAACTGCGCATCGTTTGAGACTGTTTTTGGAGTAACCTCTGTTTTCCTGTCAGTTTAACGTCACTATTCTATACCGTTGATGCTGTTGTGGCAATTGCGGCTTTATCCGATCGTGGACTTGTTGGTGGTGGAGGTGGAATAAATGAATCTGATGAAATTGTTCCTCCTTCAAAAGATGAAGGTGGTGGTGAAAATTGCATGTTAGGTTGTATAGATCATTTTCAGTAGTCTGTTTTCGTTGAGTTTGTATTTATATTTGTTCCTCTGAGAGACTCGATCGACGGTACTGTAATGCTTTGATGAGATTTTTGATTATGTAATACACTCAATTGGTTACCAAAAGCTGTATTTACATGTATTAAGGTCAATTTATTTACAGATGATAATTTTTTTCAGTTGAAAAAAACGTTTTTTTGAATAAAAAACATTTACGATCTTTCTTTATTTCAATTCATGTCAAATAAGTTATGCATTCCCTCTTAATGTACATTTTCATATCCATAGTATTATTGTTATCATGTGATAAAATTGATTGACGTTAATGTATCTGCTTCATACCTTCATTATGTCGTTATTTTATAATATTTTACTCTCCTTTGAATCTCATATAACTTCCTACTTTATCAGACCATTGCCAGCGAATAATTTTCAGAATACAGTTAGGTAATTGTATTATGTTGTATTATCCAAGATAACCGTACTTTTCGAAAATGGAGTTATTATAGGCTCGTTTCCTCACCACATTACTCTCTTTACCCAAGTTTTCTTCTTCATTTGCATACGACTCTGTTTTCGATATCACATCATCTCCATACTGCTTCCAATAGCGAGGAGATCCTCCACATAAAATGCATACCTCCCTTTCACCACCACATATAACTAGTGCAGTTTCCAGTTTCCTCTTTTCCTTACTGTACAGGCTCTGCAGGAAGACAACCATAACCATATGATTTCATTACGTCCTCATCCCCTGTTACTGTTCCATCTTCAGCCTCATTGTACTTTCTTCCATTGACGTTAGATTTACTCACCTCATCCTCCTTCTCCTTGTCTCACACTCCACTTTCCACTGATTTCGCAATCTTTTCTTCTTCGTTAACCATATTTATTTTCCGTAGATTATGAACTAATAAACCTATAAAGTTTACCGTGTCATGCCATCATCTGTGCGAAAATAATAATTATGTTTCCAATAATCTTCGTTGATTTTTCTGTTCTACTAGGAGGTAAAAATTAATTTTAAAAAGTACCACAAATATTAAAATAGATGGCATGCCATCGCCATCTCTTTTACTATTTGTGGTACTTTTCAAAATCAATTTTTACCAATAATATCACTGATTGAATGGTCAGTGGGAAAATTTTGTTCAATCAATTTACAAATATAGTTTTGTACCTTCTTATAGGGTACTTAGGTTTTCTTATATTTTCTTTACTTTTATGATGATAAAAGGCATTTTTCGTTAAAGAGATCTCACCCTCTTTACCAGACTTCCGTCATTAAAGGGTTAAATTGCAATAATAGTATAGGATTTGAACGTCGTCTATTCACAATAAATTGTGAAGGATACGTACGTGTACGTGTTCAAATAAAATTTCTTTAAACACAATTGATTACACTACGTCAACTGAAACGATTATTTCTGTTTTGTAGGAAAGTACTTCCTTTGAGTGACTCTGTACCATCCAATCAATACTGTAGGTAAAAATGTAAACTTTAGAGATCCTGCTTTACGGAGCAGGTACCCCTTGTAGATATTTTGTCACATTTTACAGTGACACGGGCCCGGTGTTACGATACAATGCGTAACATAGAGGGTACGAAAATGAAATAGAAAAGAGGCATTTATTTCGATATGGAGAGATTATCACATAGATGAAAACTGTCACATGGGGGATGATATCATGCGGTTTATGAATTTCTGCAACAACGTATTGTAACGCACGTGAAGTGATATAATTATACTACGTAAATTTCAGTGTACGTCGTGCACCGATTTTTCTTTCCAGTTCATTGATATGCTATTAACTTTTCTTGTAACATGCCTGCAGCTATAACTAATTTATAGCTGGGGGCATTTTCCGTGTAACTATTACATAGAGAACGTTTTTCTCTATTTGTGATACACCATACCACCCACAAATACAATAAACAAAAACTTGACACTGACATTGCTGGTAATACCATGAACATTTTCTTACATAGGCACATTACTAGGATAATACTGTACATTATACAGTACGTTGTGTATCATTACATCACGATTATGCCTACAGTGCTTTTCTGTCACGCTGAACTTTTCTACTTCTTATCCAATGAGGGTACATTCCGTACTGTAGTGATATTCCACCTTTCAATTTTCAATTGGTTGCCAGTTAAAATTTTTCCACGTGTTTAAGCTACAAAATTTTCTTGTAACCCGTAACCTTTTTCATCCAAATAGGAGCCACACTTTCTCACAAACTATATCGGCCGTCTCGCTCTTCATGAAAGAACTACTCATACCTTGAATCTGAAACTTTGTAGGCATAAATGACGGACACACCCGGTTACAACTATATAAGTTTTATTTATTTTCGATGTGGTCGGCCTTTACTACTGTCCAATGTTTTTGTGCTGTACTTGTACATGTTGCGTGAAGCAGAATCTCTTAATAGTTCAAGGACGGCCGGGTAACTAGGTAATAATCAAGTTACGGACAGTGAATTGGGAGAGACTATTGGAGGAGAAGGGAATAATGTGAAATAATATCAAAGCAGAACCAATAGCTGGGCAGTATTTCTGTATGAATATAATGTGATTATAATATTCTTTAGGAATGTGCGGCTGTGAGATCTTTAAATGGAATTAACGGGTTTCTGTAGCAAATGAAAATAAAGATACAGAGAACTTAACAGGAAAGAAATTTTGAATTTTATTTGTGATTTGTCACATGCATATTTAGAGAACTGAACACGTTTCGAGTTAACGGCACTAAAGAAAACGGATTAAATTTTTCATAAATATATGACGCAACACGGAAAAACCAACATTGTGTTCAACCGTCTTCAATAGCGGACACAACACTGCGCAAGAAAACGGGCGACAAACATCAATCAAAGAAAGGAAGGTTCTTTTCCACCCTCAACACATGGCCACCTACAAGGATACTGATGACGAATTTAACTTCCGTAAAGCAGGCACATGGAATGAAGATGAAATGGAAGAAAGCGAATCGGGAGTCTTCGAGGTGGTCGAGGTTGTGATGTAACACATTATCGAACGTGTTTTTGTACTTGTCGGCAATAGTAGATTTTCCATTGCTATACGTACTTGTTCTGGACGATTAGAGTACTTCAATGTACCATGTACCTAAACTGTGGCAAAATAAACTGAAGAATCTTTGTACTTGTAATGTTTGAAGTAAGCTTAAGTTGTACACATGTACTGCATACAGTTATATTCTATGCGGTACAAGTGAACAGACCTTTATTAAAAAAGTACAGGGGCAATCAATTTTCAAATCCTTTTATAAGGCAGTCTTCAACCACCGTCGATATTTTTAATTTTCGAACAGCGTGGACTATCGAATTAAATATCTCACACCGAGACCAACGTCACTTCCGCAGCAGACAACGGATGAATCAAATGACAGGCGCACCAGACCTTTTGACATCTGAGGCTACAAGTAATGCGTCATCAACGAACGTATCGAATAGTAGATCGAAAGAATATTTTCTACAACAGGCAGAGGATCTTTGGGAAAGGAATAAAAATATTGACGAAGAGCTCTTTTTTGGGCATTTTTGGTGACTGTGGAGACGGCACGTTCCGCTGTTTCATCTTTGATCGAGGTCAGACGAGTGTAGATGGAAGAGAAAATCGCGAACGCAAATTTATTATCAAATTTATTAAACGAAACGGTTCAGCTACATTCAAGATACACTTTCAAGAACACTACAAGTCGATTTTGACAGCATTGGAGGAGAGGCACAAAGAAATGGAGAGACCAAATAAACGCCAAAAGTATGTTCATAAAATGAAGTACTCTCACACTCCATACGCGACACCATCGGCAGCAAAAAAGGAATACAATCGAAACGTAGTAATTATGATTGCAAGAGCTGGATTGCCTATATAGATTATGGAACAACCTTATTTTATGTGTTTTTCTACTCTATGAAACCTCGTGTCAGAATTTCAGATCGAAAAACCGTTATAGAGAAGCTTTTCCAGGTGTTACATAGCACAGCATTTAAGACATTGTGATATCGAAACTTAACACACTCAGTTCGGTCAGTATCACAGTTGATCTTTAGATGAACCAAGGATGTCAAGATATATTCGACCTTATCGCCTGTGCCGTTGATGGGGAATTCAATCCTGTCGTTGTCCATCTTACGATGATTCAATGCAAAAAAACAGAGAGGGAGCATCTTGCAGAACGTTTTCGACACGAATTGGAAATGTTTTGTCTTAGCTCAAAAGTTGTGGCAAGCGTTATGGATGGTGTGTCAAACTTGCAAAAATGCACGAATTCTATAAATGAAGTGATTACATTCAAGCCCTTTCAGATAAAAGAGTACACAAAGAGTGTCTGCTTTACTCATATTATCTTTGTGGTTGCAAATGCTGTCCTTTCGAAGGATATTGTAAATAATCTACAAATGATTGAAATCAGTAAGGTACAATCGTCACTTCAAAGATGCATTACATGGACCAAGAAGTCCCCAAATGGTAGAAAGGCCTGGTTTGATGCATGTGAGATCAAAAGGATACCCGAGCAAATCATTCCTACGCCAGTTAAAACACGATTTATGAGTGTTTTCGTGATGATGAAAATGACAATTAATTACAAGTAAGTCGTTGATGAGTGCTACAGATCTCAATCCAATCTCAATCTACGGCAACTAGTTCCGATAAATGCTACTTGGGAGATCGTCAATATAATTGAGCATACTCTTGAGCAACTTATTGCTTCGTGCTTACAGAGTCAGAGATGTAACTGGGGAATCATTGATGCCGCTGCACATATCATCGAAGTGTATAGAAATTACTCATATTCTACCAACAAAAATTACACCTATAGTGGTAACGGACTTTGAGGGGCAGTTGAAAATGTTTCAGGCAAAGATGGAAGAGGCTGTATGTGACAATTTGAAAAATTTATTAACTCCTCTGTTCGAGTTTCAAGAACTTTATGTATGTCTTGTTCATCATTACATCGCACTTTAGTTTGGATCCTCAATGCAAGGACTTAAAAAGACACTAATGAGACTACGAAAACAATATTGATGATGCACGCAATATTGCGAGGAGGTAGGACGAGAAAGTCATAGTTACTCTACTTGTACACGTTCACAAGCCATCATCCCCGACTAAAGAATCAGAATTGTCTGCTGAAACTCGAAGCCATATAGTAGATGACGATCTAGATTGTTTTCCGGTTGATAAATGAGAAACGAGTGAACATGTCATTCTAGATGTAATGAAAACTGAGCTGAAACGGTTCTGTTTTGATCCGTTCAGTACTAAATTGAAGAAAAGCGAATGGTTCAAAAGTCATACGGACTAATTTCCAAATGTTATGACTCTAGCGCGTCATATTCTTAGTATACCAGCAACACAAATCGGCAACGAACGAATTTTTAGTGCGACCGGACGGCTCTGTAGTCCACTACGGAACAGATTGGAAACTGAAATGACCAATCAGTTGATACCTATTTCTCAACACTATCCTACTTTATACGAGTTACCAGAAACAGAAATAAGAACTGTAGAACGGTTCAATAATGTTTTAGTTCCGATTGGGATTGATTATCTCAACGGTGATTCCGACTTAGATGATTCCGAATCCCAGTATGTTTAATAAAAAAAGTATTGTGTCCGCCACCAGACAAGCCTCCCGTTCATGGTTCCCGGTGCTGTTAATAGGACTCTGACTTCAATGAGTGACGTTTGGTACCTAGTCCTCTTCTAATGGCCATCGCTACGAAAAATGTTCACTATTAGGAGGATTGCAAGGATAAAACTCCAAGGTAAAACGATAGTGAGTCATCAGACTAAAACCAAACTCCGAAGGACAGCCCTTTGTCTTCTCTGGCACAAATAATTTGGCTTTAGCGCAATGGGAAAACATTAATTTCAAATTGTGAACTCGGTAGGAATCGATCTTCTGATCTTTTGAGTAGGTGTACCTGGCCCTCGTCAGCTGAGTTACCAAAGCTGTTAAGGGGTGCAAGTACATGTCGAAATTGCACTGTATTCACCATGTACCATGTATCTAGTGTTTCATACCCCATATAATTAATGTACTTGTACCACTAAAGAAAATGGAGCTGGTATGTAATGTAAATTTTGAAATTTTCCATGTACTTGTTCGATTTTCAATAATTAGGCAGAGTGGTACATGTGTCATTTACTGCACTGAATAAATCTAACGCTATCTTTGTACTTGTACCAATTTTTTTATTTCAGCCTTCTGTGCGTACTAATGTACATGTACAATAAGATTTTGAAATTCGGGCTAATGTACTATGTACACTGTACATAGAAAATTTACATGTACACCCGCACCCTGGTACATACATGAACAAGCTGTTATAGATCCTTTATGGCACTCACGTACCATGACTGAAAACTTTTTAAAAAACTGTGATAAAATAGCAGTTCCCGTTGGTTTAAGCGCTCTTGGTGAGAACACAATACGTTGCAAAGCTTGTACATCTGCTATTTTACATGATAGATAAGCCTACGAAATTTGGTATCAGGTACTACTTGGTGGTGAGGTGGGAGGTACCATATCTACATAGTATGTGGAATAACAACTCCGGTAATTGCTCCGGTATTCCACCACTGGTAGGATATTGCACTTTATTTAGAGATTTACGAGGAGTATTCGAACGAAAAGTAGACCCATAAGTAATTAAAAACGGTAGTCCATCCGCCATGTGGTGTTTACAAATGGCACATAAAAGTAATTAGTACCCTACTGAATCTGGAAGGCTATTTGTATCGAGCAATTTATATACGAGGCACGTATTAGAAAAACAATTGCTCTTATTTACTGATGGTGAAGAGAAGATGTTGGGCACCGTCCGTATGAATACGGTAGATAGTAATAATGGATATGCATAGAAAAGGGAATTGAAAAGCTTGAGCATGCAGAGAAAGGTACATGGGTTTTAGTTCATGTTTGGACAACTTGTCTATCAATTCCCTTTAAGGGAATTTGTAGAAATACAGAATGTACTAAAGCATAAAATTGTGGATATATACTATTCGAAGACTGCAAAGTTGTAACTTGTTACACTAATGGTTTAGCTGACACACCTCGCCAAGAGATAGAAGGTAGCGCCACTACAAAGACGGCTATGCATTGAAGCCATGACTTGTACAAATCTACAAGTATCATCACCTGTAATTGCGAACAATCTGTTCATGAACTCGGTCGATCGCTTCGATCAGGTTAGATCTAAAAATAGTATCATGCGTTGGGGAAAACGTGTGCCGATGTCAATATTCACGAATTTTCTCGACGCATCAATGCAAAAAGTATTTACAATTCTACAATAAATTACCATTCCTGGTTAAGTTACATGTTCTGGTCACGAAGTAAACTCAGAGCAGCTTCGCAGTTGGAAGAACCGTATTTAAAGTTTTTTGCTTTTTCCAACCATATGTGTAACTGATTCACCTCCACCATAGCCGTATTGGTCCTTTTATTTTTCTACAGACACTGGCTTTTTTTCCATTGAATCTTCATCAGTTCTATCAACACTGTTCACAAACTATTCATTATTCATATTATTGATTTCATTCTTATTTCCGTCTTTTTCCAAACACCCATTACCCTCGTTCATTACAGGTTCTTCATTATTCCCCACTGCACCTTCGGTAAACTCTCTTATGGTGCAGCTCATTTTTCTCCTCATCTCTTTACTTATCAGAGGTTTACTTGTTAAAATAACTTTTTATCTCGTTTAACGGTGTGGTTTTAATTGTTTTCTTCGTTGTTCGACGTAAAAAACCTATTTTCTATCTTCCTACAATCTTGCTATAATTAATTTCGTTTTGAAGCCTGCATTGCTGGCAGAACTTTTCATATTTCTATTTTCCCCATAATGCCACTATTGCTCTTTCGTTTTCTATCAATAAAATCAATCAACTTACATTTTACATTTCTTTCTCACTTTTATTATTTTATCGAATTACTCTTCTTCTTATTTTTTATGAGGATTTTTGAATACACTGTACTTTTAGCTTAACTTCATTACATTATAGATAAGAACCTTCCAACCATAAAGGGTTAAACTAAAATCATTAACAACTGAAAAACAGTAATACAGAAAGATTTTACTTACAAACTTTATTATTTATTTATTAAATTTGAAAGAGTGGGTGCGATATTTTTGCCTTAACTGCAACCAACTGGGCCAAAGCATGGAAGTAAATAGAACATTTCTTGACATCATGTCTAAAGTTTGCAATAAGAATTTCAAAAATTTTCAACCGACCGTTAACGGTCTCATGTAGGGCCCTTATCCTGGAATGCAGGGTATGCTTATGTAGATACACGTCACTTGGTATGACAAATTATTCTGATTTATAAATTGAGTCAGCTATGATTCTTTCTTCACCCAATACATACTGCAGTGCTTATTTGGATATCGACAGATCATTCATTTCTCCACACTTAAATGGCCCGTTCACCCAGATTATTTTCTCACTTCCACTTAATCCTATTTCATAATGTACACCTGACCCATTTAAAACATGAGAATACCGTTTTGTATCAAATGGGCGATATTCTTGTATAACACAGTCTGTGCCATCTACAGAACATCACACATTCTTTAAACTGGCCGTTCGGCCAACTGGCTGGGCCAATTAATTAACAAAAAACCTGTAGTGTCAGTGAAAGATAAGTTTAGATTAAATAAATTAAATAGTTGAGTATTGTTTTAAATATCATATAATATTACAAAATGTGCTTACAAAGTACAGACTTGAACTTTTCCCAATAAAATACCTAACCCACTTCTTGTATGTCTTCTCGTCACACGCCCAAATAGAAGCTCCATTGCACTCCACAGTATAATTTTTTTAAAAATGCAATGCCCACAGTACATGAACCATTTGCGCCGAATTTCTGTCAAAACTATTCCATATAATTGCAGTAGCTTCAGAGAAAAACCCCAAAAATTGGCCTGTACCGCCTATCCCAAACTGTAGGACTATTGCCTGAAATATTGAATTTGGATCCAGCTGACAATATGGAGGCTTCTTTTGGTATGTTGATATAATTTTAGAAATTTAAATAAACAACTGAAAAATTGAACTTAAGTTCAACAATTGTTCCGGAGCATAAAAAAGTTCGAACATAAAACGTGTTTGTTCGATGTTCGAATATCATCGAACATGCCCATCATCGTGAAATTTATACTTTTAAGGAGAAGAACAAATGAAAATGTACCGTTTGATTCCGGAAACACCGAACATAGCTTTTTTGTTCCACATTAATAGTCGTTGTGCTTTTAAACTGATAAATAATTTGAAACCCAATTGATTTTTCGGCGAATTAGTTTTCCGAATATTCGGATGTTCGGTACATTTCGATATTTTGTAACGGCGAACAAACATTGTTTTCGTCGAAATTCCAAAATAATAACGGTGGTTATGAAAACATAACGGCCTAAATAACGTATGCTCGGGAATTTCGAGACATTTTATGCACCGTTACATGATTTGTTCACCTTCTCAAATTTAAATATTCGACCATGTTCGCCCATGTTCGAAGATGTTCGAAGACGTGTGAAAATAAATTTTAGTTTAGCGCACGTAATGTCGAACTGTATCCGAGAAGGCTACCGGGTAGGGCTATGTGATGTACATTCAGCACCTGGGTTAGCCTGTTTCCACGTATATTGTATATGAGTATTACGGGTGTCCGTTCTGTAATGCTACACACGTGTGTGTGCTATGTGTCAGTTCCACAGTCCCCCTATTCGTGTGATGACCATTTTAATAAAAATTATTTTGTGTGAGAGTTTTTCTTGATTTTTCATGTATTATGGTTTTTGGTGAATGAAGATAGCGCAGGCGTTGATGCTTTTAATATAACTTATAATGACATCGTATCAGATATGTACCAACATTGAGCAGGAAGATTTGAGATGGGCTATATTGTAAAACGTATTGGCCAGTAACACGTTCAGAAGAGGTTGTGTGTGGTATTGTACTACATGGTTTTTGATGGCATCGTATGTACCAATAATTTTAATATTAATCTATCTGATCTCGTATGTACCAAGGGTTTAGTTATTATTATAACCTATATGATGACGTGTGTAGGAAGAGTTTTTCCTCTTATTTTATTCTATATGATAATGGAAGCTGAGATTAATCAACAATTTCTGTGGTTATATACTCGTTTCAGTAATTATTAAGCAGGAAGAAGTTGAGGTTTTTTTAGTGTATCTCGTTTTAATCAATTGTTTGTTGGAAGACAACCTAATGTAGTATCAGTGATGATAGAATATTAGAGCGATTGTTGAAAAGGAAAAGAAGGGGCTTTATGCAGAACGGTAGATAGTAAGTATGAGTAGAAATCATGGAGATGAGTAGAAGGTAAGTGAGAAAAGGAAAGGATAATTATGTCATAGTTGTGGCAGCGAGGTCTTAGCCGTGCCGAATTATGCACTGAGTGGGACTTGGGACATGACTTCCAGTTTGTAATATGGCACGTATCGAAGCTTAGGCCATAGGTTTGGTCAGACCGTCCGCGAAGTTTGCTTCTGAGCGTACCAGACCGATGTTGGATATCCCCTATCTTAAAAAGTTGTCGAGCAGCTGCCACGTCCAGAATTAGTCGATTCTAGTTTGTCCTAGAGCCTTTACTTATAATGTCGAAGAGTTCTTTACTCTCAGTAAAGAGGTGAAGAGGTATCTGTCGATTGGTAAGGTGGAAAAGTTCGGATGTGATCGCGTAGGCGGCATCGAAGAGATCGCTGAAGGTGATGAACTCGACAACCATCGCCGATATACATAGGCGCTTTGATTTGTAGGAACGGAAGATGATTATAGTAATGTTGTCCGTTGAGTCGCCTATCATAATGATGAATCCGAGTTGGGAGGATAAGTCTAAGTTGTTGCCGAAGGAAGCATCGGAGTATCCTATTACATGTAGATCACTCGTGATTAGACTAGGGAAGAGGATCGATATGTCGTATCATTTCGCTTAGTCGGTCACCTTATTCAGTTAAGAAATTTATGTCGAATGTGATTCGATGAAGGGCGACTCAGTTACCTGTGCGAGGCTGGATATTTAGAATGCACAATCTGGCCTGGTGTGAGAAATCCGAGCAAGAAGCATTTGCATGGAGCAGAAGTTTTTAAATGTTGAATCATTTTCTAAGTGTTGTAGTTTTGGGAGATAGTGTCGTTTTGTATGATTCAGCGTAGAGGAGGTGTTTTAATTAAGCCTGATACCTGATAAGTCGCATGGAATTGGTTCTGCAGGTTTCATTTCAAAGGTCTTTTCAGTGATTCGGGATAATCTTTTCAAGTCTAAATTCCCAGCGCGTAGTAGGTCATCGAAATAAGTGCCGCTCATTACGAATGAGCGGCACTTATGTATGCACTACATTAGGACAAATTCCATCCTCACCGGAGTATGATGATGATGGAAGTTTTCATAATGTAATGGAATGAACGATCGCTATCCAGATGATTCATACCGAGGTCTTTAGTATGATGGTTTTGAAGTGTTCCGTACTAGAAGTCGCCTGATTACGAGGTGCCA
The DNA here is from genome assembly GCA_032358235.1 of Odonthalia washingtoniensis. NCBI lineage: Eukaryota > Rhodophyta > Florideophyceae > Ceramiales > Rhodomelaceae > Odonthalia > Odonthalia washingtoniensis. Next base: position 4,726 of record JAULBU010076238.1, on the reverse strand, counting down.
TATAACAGCCGGAGTATTTGGACACATTGGCCAGGCGTTAATTCCAGCTCGGGTATTGATAAATAAACGAACAATTCACGTTCGATGGGGATCGCTGATTGTAAGGAAGCCTGAGTAACATCAGCGATTCGGATCTCAAAACCGAAAGTGGAAACCAGTGCTAGAAGCAATCTTATAAAATGAGGCTGTAGGGTCTGCGAGGAGTGCACCATAAAAACTTTCAGAAGTCCCTATGGCTTCCAATTACAAATGTGGCTTTGAGTTTTATGGAGCAATCAATTGTTGACTTAAGACTGAGCACGAAGCGGCCAGGTAGGACGTTTGTCTCCATGGGTACATCTTCTCTCAGAATGACACAAAAGGTTCCTCTTTTGATGAGGCCTTCCATTTAATTCCGTCGAGCTTGCAACATCTAGGTTGTTGTGCTCTGATCGTCTCTTTCAGAAATTATCTCAGTAAGTAATACCTCATCTTCTGATGATTGGGTAGGAAATATTTGAAATGATGCCTTTATTTCTGAGAAGAGCACAGTGGATAGCTTGTCAGGATGTATGTATGGCTAAAATTGCGTTATTGAGTACCGTCTTGATTTCCCATGTGGTTGATCGAATATTGTGACGATCTTAGAGGTGCGATTGATCGAGTCTACCTTAAACGGACCTAGATATTCGCCATGACGGTTCCAGTGGCCTTTTCATGCCATACTAACATGTCATTGCCGTGTTAGAAGTGGTTATCAGTAGCAGATTTGAAGTTTGATGTTAATGCTCGTTTCATGCGCATCTTGTTGAGGTGGAGTTGCATTTCATTACACGCTAGTATTGATATGTTACCGCGTTCGTCTGTAGTGAGTCTGCGTCCTATTTTAGTTAGAAGGAAAGTTCTTGGCATCTCGCCGAAAATTAGTAGTGAAGGGACCAGACTTTCTGGATCCCTAGTATCATTCATCGCCTTGACTGTCTGAGCCAGTGCAACTTCAAAATGCAGTTTAAGATTTTCCATAAGTAGTTTACGAACGGTAGAAGGAATCGGCGCATGGTATCGTTCAACGATTGGAAGGCCATTATGGGCTTCGATGTCGGTCGTTTCAACATTGATTTCTTTACGGGAATCGATGCGAATAAAGTGAGCCCCAAAGTTTGAGCCTTGATCGACGATGATCCGATTTGGGGCTCCGGTGTATATCGAGGTCCAGCATTTTATTAATGAATTCCATATAGTGGTAGTTTCCATGTTATTGGATTTAGTACAGCACTAAAGTGAATTGCTCATCGATTACATGAAGGATGGGTAGCTGCAACTTTTTATGTTTTAGATAGAAAACGTCTATAAAAATGCGTTCGTTGAATCTTGCCGGGTCCGAACCAAAGTAAACCTTGAAGTGGAGGGGGCATGTGAAACTTTCTGGCAGGGATCAAATTTTCCAGAAATCTCATTAAAGGTCCTCAAAGTTTCAGGTTCGGTCTTGGTGGGGCTGGTTCTTCTTAGTAGGTTGAAGACTTCGTTGCACTTGGATGGAAAAATGTCAGTGGAGGTGTCGTAGTTCTTGGTGGGTATAATTGATCGCGTATTGGTTCGTGGATTTCATAATGGTATGGATATGAGACGATACAGTTTGGAAGAGTGGCAGGAACCAGTCTTCGATGTAGTAAGTGTCTCTGTCGTGAGTGAGCTAGCGACGTTTTGCAAGCCGTTTGTGGAATTTGTAGATCATCAATTGATGTGCATCCAGGATGTTGAGTCCCATAAGGGGGTATATCAACGTCTACAACATCCATGGAAACCAGAATATCATCCATGTGTGACAAGATCGGTAAGATAAAGTTGACAGTCCCTAACGACAGATAGATTTTGTATCCAAAACGAAAAGAGAGAGTGGACGGCTTGAGTGTGCTGTTGCATGCAAAGTAGCGATTTATAAGAGAAAGGGCCGGTTTGCAGATCACTTAACGAGGGGCTCCTCAATCTACGAAAAAGAAAGAACATTGTCAGGTGAGAGGTATGGAGATGTTTCGAAAGTGTTAACCACCTCGCACTCAGTGAGATGAACAAAATAGCTTATCGGATTCATTTCGACGTGGGATACCAGGGTTGGGTCGGGGTAGAGCTGGGTTAGAACAGGTATAGTTGAATAGGGTGTTGAATAGTGAACTATGTGTGACGAGATTATATTAGCGTCAGTTTCTTCCTCAAGATCGAGGTCAGATGCATATTCTTCATTAATGATGGAAGATGTTTCCGCTGCGAAAATCGCGCGGTCTTCGTCAACTATTGGTTCCTCATTCGGAGTCTGATGTGGGTTGTTTTAATCTAATACCACATGTGAGTCTATTTCATCTCTCCCAGTTATCTGAGCTAGTATGTAAATAGAGCTCTTGCTGTCTTCAAGGCGTTCGGTAATGTAGGTCTTCATTGCACCTGGCGCGCATTTATGCGACGAAGACCATGAGGCATCCCCGCAACGTTCTTGTCAGACCCATGTAGATCGGAACATTCTTCAGCTTGACTAGAGAGGAGTGTTTTGAAACGTGTAGTGGATGTGGGATCCGTGTGGGTCCGAGCATTCTGTTATTGACTAACGGTCGATGTATATAGTAGCCTATGGGTTTGTTACACACGCGTGTGTGCTGTGTGTCAGTTCCACACGTAACGGTCCTAATAATTGGTTGATCAATTTATGGTATAAAATAGCATGGAATTTCCATGTTTTTAGCACATCACTAAATTACGCATTTACAATTTTATCATCATCAAATTATTCAACTATGTCTCCCAAGCTGACAAAAAATTCCAAGGCGGTTCAGGTTTTAAAAAGAAATTTTGAAAATGGGGATATCAGTGAAACTGATGATCCCAGAACAGTAAATTTCTCTGAAGATATTTTTAAGGGCGCAAATTAGAAATCTTCCGAACATGCTTCAATCGTATTAAAAAGGAATATTTAGATGAAGGTTAGTGATGTAATAACGTTTTTCTTCACAAATAATTTTCTATCTTATGAAAAACCTTTTCTATATTTTTTAATCGACGCTCCAACTGGGCTTCTTGCGAAATGTACAGTTGATAATCCTACACCTAGTAATAGATGTAAGTTTATCCAAGAAACGGGAAGATGATGAGTGTACAAGTGAAGATTCAATTTTGAATGAATTTGATACTGTAAAGTCTTATAACCATACATTTACCCCCATACATCTCGTTTCCGTTTGGAAAGAACCTGGCACTCAATAGACAAAATATCATTGGCTATCGTACTGCCAAGTGGTATAAATGTAGGGATTTTACATACAAAGTCATGAAAGACGGTAGGGAGTTCGAACTAGCTGTATTTGGCCCAAGAAAATGATTGATTTAAATATCATGCATAAAAAGTGGCTCACAGAAGGCACTACAGATAGAATAGATATTTATCATCCCTTTTAGAGTAATTTTAAAAGAGGGTAATCCTGTAAACGACAATATCCTCCCTGGACGCTTCGTTCTTTCTCTAAAATCAAGCATATCTGATAAAATTGTCCACAGGGCTATGTTTCTAATTGGTGGCCATCATGATAAGTTGAAAAACCTGGTGGTCCACTCTTCTGAAACCTTACAACCTCATTCGAATGAGTCGAGGGCCAGAAGAAGACGTACTGATCAATACGTCTTCTTTTGACCCTCTATTCAATATTCGGTTTTATTGTATGGAGAAGTGATGTAACTCAGTCATACTTACAGTCCGCCATATCATTGCGAAGCGATGTTTTCCTTACTTAAAATGTCCCTGAATTAGACCTCGATCCCTCACAATGCCTGTAACTACTGCAACCTTTACATGGACTCTCAGAGTCTGGCAAACTTTAATACCAGACTCTTCAACAGCACCTTCTCAAGGATCTCGGAATGAAACAGCTACAATAAGACTCAAGCTTGATCTACATATGGAGGAATTATTTGTTGCAGGAAATGTCTAGGACATATGTGGACGACCTGCTTCGTGCAGAAAACATGGATTTCAAGAAACTCTCTTCGTGAACCGACAAAAGTTTGGATATGAAACAACCTTCGGACCATCCCTGTAATTTCTCAGTATTTAGAATCAACCTTAAAACTACTCAACCCTCCAACAGACTCGACGACAGTATGAATCAAAATTAGACCACCTGGACAACAACTCATCATTTACTACATTTAGCTCTATGTGCATGATATTAGCCTTGTTCTCCCACACCAGACCATACTGGGAATTTGATGACTTGGATATTGATGGAGCCGATGATTTTGATATTTTTAAGTGTGCTGATGCAGTTTATTCTAATGAAACTGATGAAGTGGAAGATGAAAACCTGATTGAAGAAGACGAATGCCAAATTGATGGTAATGTAATCGATGACTTGAACGTTGATTCTAAACTTAATAATAATGATGACAAGACTGGTGTCGATGAACATAATTATGGAATCGATGACAATGAATTTGATTATTATGAATACAAACATGACTATAAACAAGTTTATTTTGATTATGATGACAGGATCGAAATTATAAAAGGACGTAAGAAACAAGAAATAATGGCAGATTCCTGTCGAACCAAATTCGTCTGTGTCTCCGGAACTGAATGCCTACATTCAATAGGCGTGGTTTTGGGGTGTATGCCACATCTACTAGGCCATGCGAATTTTGGGGGTCCGTGTAGGTTACATACAGAAAACTACAGTGTTTGCATGGTTACGGATGGTAACTGAAG
>JAULBU010076227.1:0-10047 GCA_032358235.1 Odonthalia washingtoniensis | reverse complement strand
ATAGATCACATTTGGTATTTTCTTTTAATAAAATTGTTAGTCTGTATTGTCATAATATTGTTGTCGTGCACACATTGCTTTTTGGTAAGTATTCATCTATCAGTCATCTGTGCGATTATATTTACTTCTACCGATGAGGTTCACTTTCTTCACATGCCCTGTGCAAATATCAATCCGTACCCAATCTCAGGTGGTCTTCGTAACTACATTAAACAGGAGAAACCCCAATTTAATATCTTTAACTGTTGAATTGTTTACGCTGATCGTATATGGTTGCTTAACAGTAATAATTCATTTGATGAAACCAATCACTGTTGTGTCTACCCTAAATTATCTGCTGAATACTACATTTAGTTGTATGAAGATCAACGTGATGATATATATACGTGCGAAGGTTTCGCAAAGCTCTTTATAGTACTCCTACATTCATGCTGTGGAATGACCATGAAGTTACTGATGATTTTGCCAACAATGAGAATAATCCAGTCATCTATTTCGGTGATCCATCCAATGATATTCGTAAACAAACATCCGCAGAAAATGCTAAAATGTATGCCAAACTTGGACAGAATGCATTCTTCACGATGAACGCTATGCCTACATCTCAGGAATTGGAAAAGCAGGATCCTGCAGCGAAGGGTGAAATAGAGCAACGAATTTTTCGCAAGTTTCGTATCGGAAAGGATGTAGAGATATTTATTCTTGATCTTCGAACTTATCGTGAATCTCTCAGGTACTATGAAAATCGTCTACCCGTCAAGCCATTTCGAGTAACAGATAATTTTTCTTGCGAAAGAGTTGCTTCTAGTGCCAAAATTTGTGGCCAAGTTACAACTCCCAAGATGATCCGAATTATAGAAAAGGTTTCCAGAGCCTTCTAGGTGGTGCACAGTGGAAATGGTTGAGGAGGAGCCTCTTAAATAGTACAGCGAAGTTCAAATTTATTATCTCATCTGTACCAATGCTTGAATTCATTTATAACCCTCCGGACCGTTGGGAAGCATACTGGGCTGAGCGTAGGTATTTGCTCAACTTTATCCAGAGCAGCAACATAGAGAATGTGGTCATCCTTTCCGGAGATTATCATAGTTCCTTCTTCCCTAGAGTTAACCCAGGAAGGGAACCTCCAATATGGGAATTTGGTACTGGAGCTGTTGGAAGCTTAATGCGTGGAACGCCGTTTATTGATTGGTTCTTCCAGTATGCAGGAAATGGTCAAGTTTTCAAGGAAGATGCGAGACCTGTTAAGTACTTTAATACGGAAGTTCTAAACTTCATGTCAGTCAAAGTCAAAGATGGTAAGCTTTCGATTAAAACACTCGGACCTGACGGTAAGCCTGTTACAGATTTGAAGGGTAATCCTGGAACATTTACTCTACCTCATTGATAGGCAATATTCAAACGTCTTTCATACAGAAATCTAGGAATATAATAATGATCGGGGGATCAATAAAAGTTCCTATCAAGAACAGTAATCTATTCCTTGTTTTATGATTTGAGGGGTAACCCTGGAACATTTACTCTATTTTATTGAGAGACAATATTCAAGCGTTTTCATACAACAACCTAGAAATCAAAAGTGCGATAGAGAGATCAATCAAAGTTCCTATAAAGAACAGAAGTATTCCCCATTTTCATTTACAGAATGTTTTAATTTGAGACGTTGGAGGTAGTGACACCCTGAAATGTGTTGAAGATGGTGTGTGCATCCTAGAAACATGCCAATGTAGGAGTGTGACTGCTGCTTTTTTTGTTACAGCGGACGCCTGACATTTTTTTGTCATACATCTACCGATTTCCATTTGGAAATGTCCACATTTCCAAAATGTCCACATTTCCAAAATGTCCACATTTCCAAATGGAAATCACTTACCTGACTCATTATTTATGAAAAAATTCCACCTGCCGTGCTGTCATTTTCTCCCTCATCATCCGTCCGCTTAATTCATTCGTTTCCACCGTCATGACTCCCCTTCCAACAACAGTGCAGACGGAAAAGCGCTCACAAGACGTCGAACAAGCGGCTTCTTCATCCAATTGCCGGCCTCAACACGATGCACGCCTGACCTCACCATCCATACCGCCTTCACCACAGGAATGTCAACGGCATCAACCTTCTCCAACATTGTTGTCAAGGTCCCCACCCCCACCATCATCTACACCTGAAGAGGTGGGCGATGAACTCCCACATCCAGATGACGTCACCTCTGAACAATCAGACGATGAACCTCTTTCGAATCTCGATGATGAGGACTTCGACCGATCAAAGTACATCTACCAAAGTTCCACAAGGAGTTACGATGATGACTTCTGTCTGTCCCGCTTTAGACGGGAGATAAGATGAATGTCCTGTATATACCTCAACCAAACTGCTGACGGAATTCAGTAAGAGAAAAAAGCAGTAGAAAGCATCAAGTGAAAGAACAAGGACAATAGACCGAGCTGGTTTGCGTGCTGTGTGCAGTGAGGCTTTGCGGTAGCGCCCTTTCCGTTGCTATCCAATAGATCCGAAGATAAGCATGATGTTCTCAACGAGATGAAAGTGCGAGCAGTTGACAAGGGCACACATTGCATATTTGGATGTCCGAAAGGCGATCAGCATCCATCAGACAATTAAAAAACTGGTAATGACAAGTAGTAAAAAGGAGTACCTAACCCGCTGACGATTTTGATCGTCAGCGTCGAAGCGACCTATGGAAGTTGAAAACGTTGACCGAACTCAGTAACCAGTGTTTCGGGAAAGATGTTCCATCCACGGATTGCAAAACTCGTACACCCGCGAATGACTGGGCCTCAGCATATTCGGCCCATCAAGTCGCGTGAACCCTTTTAGATGACCCTGCAAAAGACCCTACCCTACTATTGAGGGGGATTGCGAACCTAATCAAAGAAAAATGTATCTATATACATCAACCACCATATATCCACTATCGAACAGTTTGAAAGGAGCTTAATAGCCACACGGGAACCAGTCGTGCGGTCAACATGGATGCATTGGATGGTTATGCCGAGACTATTCGTCATCGTGGACATAAAGTTACAGTCATTATTGTGAATGGTATCAAAATGATGGAGGCAAGATTAAATGTGGCAAAGAAAATATCCAACCAATCGAAAAAAGCCGGAAAAATTCCGAAGCCTCGTTTGACGAGACAGTTGTAGATATGTATTATATTTACGACGAACGCAGATTTTACACCGGTTTTCTTTTCATCCCATCTTTTGCCGCTCATTTCTGTTACACAGGACGGCTCATTACTGCTGCTGACGCGGCAAATTGCGATGGCCCTCAATCTTACGGTACTACTTTCGAGGTCATCGGTTACGATGCCAATAACCATCTATTTCCCCTCGTTTTCGGCTATGCAGTGGGTTCTGAATGCGGAAACACGGGAGCACGGTTTTCACGCGAACATTCCTGGATTCGATGTTTCTAGGAGGACTACAATTGTTGACCAGGTAAATTCCATCGATCGTGCTTTCAAGGAGTGTTGCATATATTCTAAATTATTTTTGGACCCTTGAATGTCAAAAAGAATATGACGAAGAAAGTGGGAGCCGAGAAGCAAGTTACACTTCGTTTATATGCGAAAGCTTTGTATGCACCTACCAAGCAGTTAGTGGATGAATACTGCAGCGAGCATGGACTGAATAAAGAGAAATACCTCTCGAATTTCGAAAAGAGTGAACTTTATCGGAAATAATCCGACCTTCAAGACCTTGACGAATTCGTCTAAGGGTGCTGAAAGACAAATGGCAGCTGCTTTGAAGAACCAAATTAGATACGTAGAGTCTCAAAATATGTTGGAGAACGTCGTCTTGAAGCAACGTAATTCGTTTCTCAAACGTCAAAATTTGGCATTGCATTGCAAGGCCCCAGTGCCTCCGTACGTGGAAAAACATATCGAAGGCTTGATACTTCGGTCACGGGAATATTAATCTACGGTGGAATTTGTTGATGCAACAGATCAGATGGAAAGTACTGTTCACAGTTAATGGGATGGATCAAAGTTGCGACACGTTAAGGTCAGCAGAGATCCGCAAAACCCTGCAGTATTCTGGTATATTCTCTATGTGGTGGCGGTTTTCCATGTTGGCATGGTACAGAGATATTATTTGAAAAATATGGGTATTCTAATTTTTACAAAGTCATTCAGAGGCGACACTTGAAAACATAATGGCGTAAGCAATATGAAAACGTTTCGTTCTCCCTCACCTGCAGATGCATATTGACGCAGTGTTCATAGAGGCAAAGCAGAAAGTGGCATCTGGGCAAAATATTGACGTTCCTAGATCAATTGCACGGGGTGGGCCACCTCGGGGTGGGCCACCTCGAAGCAGACCAGTGAAAAACACAGGAAAACGCCGGAAAGAATGGTTTGAAAAGGACGAACAGTCTGGAAGAAACGAATCCATTCTTGTTCCTGTGTCATATGGACGACCACGTGGTCAATTAGTTTTTGGACACATGTATCTTTTAGTGACTTTTGTCATATATTTCTTTTGTGTAGGTCCACATTTTTTGGGTGGGTTTTCACAATCGCCACGTGTATTTAGGACATTGTTGCCCATTACACTGTTCCGATGGCTCCCACTCCGCTACCTTGTACTGTGCGATCCCCCTTCGGCAGCAGGTGGAGACTACTTAATAGGTTTTTGCGTGTGCCTCTCTTCAATTCTAATAAAGACAAGCGTTCACCAGACTTCAATCGCTCCCAAAGCCTGCCTTCGACATAATCATCAAATCATCTTTGACATTGGCATTCGTCCGTCAACGTGGACGTTAGCTCTCGACTCCGCCTCAAAAGAGTTCTCAATCCGTTAGCCTAACGGTATTCGTGCTGTACCGACAATACCGTCGTTTAACCCCACCTCTAACGAGGTAGACATTCGAGCATTCTGTATTTCCCCGCGTAGTGCGCGTTCGCAATCGACTATCCATCACCTCTTGTCGTTAATTCACCCTCCAACACGATTATTCGTCGGAAAGTCAATTACTACCTACACCTACATTTATCTGCTTTCCTTCCATTTTGGTGAAGTGCTGTGACATACGAGCCACTCGAAAAGAAGGACTCGAACTCCTTTAGTGTCTCGTCCACCCCCTGTTGGGAGTGCATTGCACTAAATCTGGTCTCCCAGCCTAGAATCGTCTAGGTGAAAATTTACTACAGATGGTCACCGATAAGACTACGGGCATTTCGAAGCCCGGATTTGGAAGATCCCGGTCTGTGACCGGCAACCTACGCGCGGGCTCTCGTAATGCTTCCCGCGCCACTTCAAGAACCGTTTCTGTGGAAAATTCCGTACCGTTATGCGGCCAAATCACTCGTGAGGCAACCATACAGCGCATATGTGGTGAAGAATCTGCCGACCTGCAAAAATGAGTAACATACTTAAAAATACGTGTGGAAGAGGAACTTACCCGCAAGCCTGAATTCGAGAAGGAGTTAAAAAAATTCATGACGAGTTTAAGGGCAATTAAGCAATCCATCTCCGAAAAGATACCCTCTCCAACAAAGTTCGTGGCCGAAGCTATGAAAATTTTACGCTCTGACGTTAACGAAATCTTGAAACATGGTACATTAATATAATAAAACACGACTATCCAGATGGAACGAACAAAAAGAACAAGACATCCCAATACAGGGACAGGAAGAAGGACCTCAAAGTCTAAGTTTACCGTCACAAAGGGCATCCGCTGTATATCGTGATAATTGACGCCGTTAAAACCGAACCGCAAATAGTGGGTCACGTTCGTATCGCCCTTATCCATCATCCGGAACCCGCCGTTTGACTGAATATGATTCCTCTCTGTCTGAGTAAGATGACGAAATCACTGGCAAAGACTCGAACCTTATCGACTTGACCGAACTGTTATTTGAACATGAGAAAGGATTGAAACACCGAGGATTGTCCTCGTTCAAACCATCAAACCCGACCTTCGACCGGTTAATGTCATACCGATATTATTATTTAACCCACACAAGCGGCGGCCGCAACAGTGCATCCAATGGTGAGTTACGTAGGAATCTTAAGGGCCTGGAACTCACGGAGAAAGAACAACGATTTTCTGGTGAGGATCCAAAACCTGTCTTTGATTTCTTGTAAAGGTTGGTAGAAGAATCCGACATACTCGGCCTAACCAAGGCTTAATCATACGTAGCTCTACCCCAGTTTTTCACGGGGAAGGCGGGGGAAAAGTTCAGATCAACTCGAAACGGAGCACGCCCCGGTGGTGTAACTGTCGAGAAATAGGTGAGAATGTTTGTTTGCGACAAGAAGGGGATAACCTAAACAGGTAAATGGGAAAAGAAATAGTTGGAATGCCGTCTTCTATAACCGCAAACCAAGAAGGGGAACTTACAAATGACAGTACACTTGGCGAATCACTTTAGGAATTGATGACGCTGATTAGTGTCATTTACGTGACTGGATGTGCGCCATTATACAGTAGTCTAGAATGGCTTACTGTACTTATATACACGTTTCGATATGCAGTTAAGAGGAGATACACAGTGACTTAGGTTTGATTTTACACGATGAGAAGTAGTTTATTTATTAGTTCAAATAGGGACACAACCACTTGGTGGAACCGAACGTATTATTTACACGTTACGGTAGCGATTCAAAAGAGGAAGAATTACACGTGTTGGGACTGAGTTCGTACAGTGCATTTCCATCTGTACTTATACACCCGGGGCCGGAACGATTGTGCTGGAGGAGAAAGAAAAGTAACGAATAAAGAACAAATCAACAACACGCCGCGCGAACATCAATCAGATAAGCCTACCGTCATTACCTCATCCAGGTACCATAATAGGAAGGGGCCATTGAGTCACGACGCGAGCAAGGCTGAGCTGAAAGGCGTCTGTTGTAGCACGAGGAGGTCAATTGAGACCAACTCCTAACTGCGACACCATGGTTAGTGACGTCCACACTAATTAGTGTAAGAGTCGATAGAGATTGTTTGAAGGCGGAGAGGACACTCCATCGTCAGCACACTTTATCAAGACGCAGATCTAGGATCTACTTAAATCGCCGATAAGAAAAGTAAGAAGAAGGATGAGGAGGGGCAATAAGAAGAGAGAGTATGACAGTGTTCAGGAGGTGATCTGGAGCAGGACTCACGACAGTAACCTGTTGGGCAGAAGCCATACAGTCGATGCTGCGTACCTATGCAACCCCAGCTGTTATACGCGAAGTGGTCAACTCACTGCGAGCAATACGGCAGTTACCAAGCGAACAGAACAATATTTCGCATCTCGACTCAACGAGGAAGCATATTGTTCCGGTAATGTATACGACGAAGTCGAAAAGATGACGTTCTTTGTTGACGGCCTTGCTCCAACGACTCGTACGATCGTCGCAAAATTCCGGAAAAGTCAACCCCGTCACGATTTGGTATTCATGCGCTTGGTACAGTATGATCAAGACCGAGATGATGCGTACAAGGCACAAAGCATGGTAACGCGGACTACAACCAAAACACCCGTTAGGGGAACGATTCGTGGAAAAAGCAGCGTTAACTTTGCGGAAAAATCAGACATGCATCCGGACATGGACGAAGAACAAGTACAATTACTTCCAGAAGATTCTTTAGATAACAACGAACTCCCTTCAATATTAACGGGATGAAGAGAAAGAAACTAACTTATTTTCTGCAACAGTACGCCCAAGGGCTATACCCTACGGTGGTCGTTCCTGTCGAATCGAGATCTTGATTCGATACAGGGAGAGTTCGTACGATATGGACTACCGGTTATTGATGAAGTTGATGATGATATTGGCAAGGATATTGATGATGAAGTTGATGGTGACATTGAAGTTGGTGGTGATGAAGATGAGGATGATGATAGATGATGAAGTTGAGGATGATATCGATGATGATGTTGATGATGATGATGTTGACGACGACGATGTGGGAAAGTGGCACAAGCCAAACAGGGAAGGAAGAAGGCTATAGGTGACAGGTAAGCTATGTATTGGGAATGATGGTATAAAAGGGAAAATACAGAGTCATGGAAATTTAGTACACTGCATTCTCTGAATAATAATGATCAACTTATTCAGGTAGCGAATTATTTACCTTCCAACACACACACTGCATTATCTGAATAGTAATGATTCATTTATCCAATTAGAACAATTTTTTTCAAACGCACAAGTTTCGAATTTAAGAGAATTCTACGACACCTGTACCTACATTCACGACTCAGTTCGAATTATACTTAATTCATTATATATACATCGCCGAGTCCGCATGAAAGAAAAGAATAATAAAGACACAGACATTTACGATTAATCGTGACACCCTGCTTTATTGTCAACAAGCCCAACGACCGCACCCACATAGAGAGATTGAGCAACCACCGGCGATAGAGATCAAGCCACAAACACGCCCGCGCATAGGATAGCCCCTGTGGCGAGGAGCTAAGTGATCCCAACGCGAAGCGTGCCCGATCACTGTCGACTGCCATTTAGAGTCGACAAAATTACTAGCGTGGCTTCAGCAAGTATCGTTCGCGAAACTACGTAGTTGTAGTAGAGCTACTGGCGATCCCGCAAGGTATCCGTAACTGCATAAAATTTGACTCTAATTCACTTATCGAGGTTCCTACTGTTTCTGACCTGTTAACGAATTCGGACGTATGGGCTCCTGTATTAGCCTCAGCTACCGAGTTGTTTTCAACAGTTCTTCAACACCCACTCGTGTGGGATGGTATTTGAGTCGTCGCACCGAACGAGAACAACCACGGTTGATCTGCCACCAGTTTATGCCTATGACCACATGTCCCCGATGTGTCAGTTGCAGCCTCCGACATGCAGCAAGTCATCAAGAATTATAACGGTCTATCACCGGAAGAAAGATGCTGTATTCCAGAAAAGGCCCACTGCATGGACTCATTAATAGAAACGTGTATGAATATCGACAGCGCCAACGCTGGTAAGGGTAAAAAGCCAGACATAAACGAAAAAACCCATGGAAAATAACTGGGGGACCTGCAGAAGAATTTTCAGTAAAGAAAATATTAAGACGACCACAGTCTCCTTCATCAAGTCCCCCTGCCAATTCGCCCCACGCGTTTACGAAAGTCGCAACCATCATTGGTTATTTACAACGTTCCTGGCGGAGAATAAGACATTCCGACACCCCAGGTACCGTATTTCTTCTGGCCAGACGCAACTACAAGGTTTACGCCAATATGGGCCAGTCCTTACGCTCTACGAAGCGGTTCACTGCAGTTGTAGACAATGGGCCGTATCCAGTTCCATAAGACGTTCCGAATTATAAGGGGTATACGCCAAGGAACGGAGAAAACTATCAAACCACTAATGGTAATTCAAAACATCAGTGGTACAACTGGTAAACTGGTAAACATTGCGGGCACAGTCAAATTGGATGTCCAACTCGGATCAAAGTCCGAGATACTCTAGCTATACGTAGCGGACAAGTTGGTAACATCCGTTATTCTTGGTTGTGAATTCTGCGATAGACATGTCGAGGAAATTCGACCACGTCTAAGGTTACTTGAACTTGATGAAGGCAGCACGGTGCCTATAATTAGCAAGCCAGACAAAGGAATCGTGGACGCGACACCTTTTCCAGAAGCACAAGAATACATACCCTCAAAGGGGAGAGTATTGCCCAAAATCTACGTCTCCGTACAAACGGTGATTCAGCCTAGCACCCAAACATGGGTTGAAGTTGAAACAACTCGCCAAGGGCTCATCCTCGTGGAACCAATACCACGTTTGTTCTAAAATCACTTATGTCCTTCAGGCACAGGAATAGCCAACGAACGGAAAAACATTCCGGATCCTTGTTATGAATTTTGATGACCACCCGAAAACGCAACTTGAACTTCAAAATATCGTTAACGCGATTCCGCATCCAACTTCTCTAATGTAGTCAACTGTATCTCACGCGCAACTACTTGACCTCATACCAGACCCAACCCCGTCAACTACAGAACCAACTAAGCCTTCCATGTTTTGGAAGCGTCAGAAATCCGCCAGAGATCCGGCGTTGATCAACAAACACCT
>JAULBU010076216.1:0-10047 GCA_032358235.1 Odonthalia washingtoniensis | reverse complement strand
TACGATATTACAGTAGTCTCGCTTTAATTGCAACGAAGTGGTGGATCGATTTATCAAGAGACTGTATTCCAAATTCCAAATTTATTTTATAAAACACTACATAGAAGGGCAGCCCATGGGGTTAAAAAGAATTCCGTTTACTGTGAAGTGAAAAAGGAATCTAGATTTGACTGTGTTAAACCTCTACTAGACTCAATTCGTTAGATTTCTGTAGATCACGCAGAACGCGTAAATTGGAATCAGACCTCATGTCTCTTACTTCCAACATACGCTTAACAGTGGTAATGGCGCGTAATTGCTCTGTACGGGTGGGAAGATTGGTTACATCGTCACCGGTTTCAGCTTCTTCATCACATTCGTCGATGACTTGGTCAATGAGATCATTATCCGTAACCACCTGACAAAGTTATTCCTCGCCGTTTGCATTGAGAAGATGTTCAATAGACATCCGCGCTGGTGCGGATATTATCGGCTCCATTGCCAACAAAACACATTTCCGATCCGCGCTCAAAATATCATACGTGACCAGTCGGTCTAATTGAGGGACAATGTTGGTGTGCCTCCAGCAGTTCTTGATTGATGTGTCAGATATATCGCACCAAAGTTTCTCGACAGCACGAATAGCCGTTTGAATGTCTAATTTGAATATTGCCGTTACACCCTCTTCGCTCAAATCTAGAGCACCATCTCATTGAAAGGAACGGTAACTTGAATGCGTCAATACATACAGCGTCGAGAAGTTGAGGCTTGTATGTCGCGTTGGGTGGAAAAGTTCACAGTGACGTTATGAAGTGTCGGTAGTGTTTGGTCACTTCCATATCCCTACTGATTTTATTGATCGCTATAGTGATCAAAATCCAAAAACCGGTAATTTCATATTCTTCCTTATTGATCAGCATAGTGATCAATAAAGCCTTAAAGTGGCTCTTCTTTTTGTGCGTGCAATTGTTTTTCACTGAATTGAAACGTGTATTACACATCCTCATTAAATCAAAGATGTATGTAAGATTGAGTAAAATGTTCCATCAGTAAAATCGGACTATTGCTTCGAAAGTTAGACTGCATTAAAGTCAGGAAAGATTCTAGATGTTTGGTAATGCGTTAAATTTCATCTAACACATCCAATTTGGTTTCAACTCAAGACAAAATGCCCAGAAAAAAAAGCAAATTACAACCGGACAGTTCATCCTATCATGGGGACACCATTTTCAAATTCAACACTCAACCAAAACCCCGGCGTCATGGAAAATCCAGACTACAGCCAACCAAACCTTCAAAAATTAGTTGTCCCAAAAAACCTCCTCAACATTTCAAGTGCATCTACACCTATTAGCAGGGAGCGTGGGAGAGGAAGAAGTGGTAGAATGCGGACAAGTTGGAGGAGTCGGGGTCAAGATAGTGGTTCAAATATAGGAAGACCACTGAGAACAGGAAGTAATAGAAGAGGACATCCAAGTCGTGGATGGAATATTCAAAGATTGGGGCAATCGATTATAAAGATGGATAGAGATGTTACTTGAAAATTTTCCGACTGTTGGGAGAGGTTACTCTATTCTGCAGCAGTTAATAATATGAGGATACGATGTCGTGCAAGGGGTATAAAAAAATTCGATGTGGTTTTGTAGTGATTTTTATGGATAAGTTGGTAAAGAAGTTGAGGAAATGGATTAATGAATCAATTAGAATGAAACAAGATGACGATGAAATTATCAGCTTGGCAGAAATGTATAGGTTTATAGGTGTTTTGATTTTGTCACACACTACTGGGATGAGTTTTGATAAATAAGTAGAAAGATTAAGACAGGTAGGCAGTGACACTCCGCCTGTTGATAAGGTTAGATTTATAGGGGAGGGATTACTTGCATATACGCCAGTAGGTAGGGAGGTGCCAGAAAGGCCGCTAAAGGAAGAATTGGAAGGAATGAAATGTAGAGAAGAGTCAGATTTAAGTTGTTCCATCTTGATGTCGAGTTTGATACAATACGTCCCCGGATTCAGAGAGTCCATATAACGGCTAAAGAATTTTTAAGCATCGATCGGGGGACAGTTCGAGTTCTGGGACTGCAGTTTCAAGGAAAAGATCGCGGGAGAGAGGAATCGCAGACTGAAGGTACGCCTGTGTGACGTCCAAAGTCCAAATTTTGAAGCCGTATATTAACGCTAGGGCGAAGAGTAGTCGAATTGATGAAGGTTGAAGCGTTTGACTAGAATGTACCTTAAATCGTTTGAGTTGATCGCGGTGACCACCGCTGACGAAGCGTTCTATACGGATGATTGAACTGTCAATGGTTGAATTCAATGTTAGTAAAAATAGTCCAGGTAGTACGTTCACATTTTCTCGAATGTTTTCCTTTAGCATGACAGTAAATGTACCACGACTGATGATATTTTTGATCACCAATTTCCCTGCCTTCAACATAGCAGGAGTTTTTCTTCGCGGATCCTTCATAGGAATGATTTCAGTAAGAAAAACATCGTCCTCGATTGATGGTGAATTAACAATTGACAACGATTGTCTAAGTTAATTACAGAAGGATGTTGACAGGGTACTCAGACTGATGTAGGCTTTCATTTTTGCCGTAGAGTAGGCACGCGGCTTCTCGCTTTGTTGGTAGTTTTGATGATCTATCAAACGAGGATACTTGAAAATGTCCCAGATATTTTCCATTATTGTTTGAATGGCCCCTTTCTCGCCAACCAGGACATGATCGCCTGCTTCATATAACGCATAGCTTGCCTTAGGTGTGTTGTGATGGAGTGCCCTAGACACTTTCATTTTATTCATTTGTAGTTTCATTTCTCGACGGGCTATTAAAGCAATGTCACCACGTTCATCAGTTGTTAGGCGTCTTCCATAATATTCCCACATAAAAATACGTGGGAATTCACCAAAAAGCAAAGCAGATCTGACTAAACTGTCTGGCCCCGCGGTGTCGTTTAAGCCTTTCACTGAAAGTGCGAACAAGATTTCCAGATATGCCTTTCGATAGTCCAAGAGTAATTTTCTAACGGTAGTTCTAATGGGCTTGTGGTATCTTTCACAAATACTGACCCAATTATGTGCTTCTATACCAGTTTTCTCTACTTTGACACCATCCAATGCAGCCAATACAACAAACGGTTCTCCAAAGTTCGATACTTGATTGACTATACTCCTATTGGGGAGACCTGTGTATATGGATGTCCAACATTTGATTATGCCGAACCGATCTGTCCTTGTCTCGGTATGCTTGAGTCTTGTCGCAGAACTAAAGTGCGTCCCTTCATCAATTTTATGCAGTATAGTGTGCTTAGACTTCTTGATTATGATATAGAAAATGTCTACAGAAATGCGTTCATTAAACCGTGCTAAATCAGAACCGAATGAGGCTCTGAAACTCAACGAGGAAGACGTAATCCTCTGGCATCGATCGAATTTTGCCGATATTTTCTACAGAAGTCGAAGAGTTTTGCTATCTGCGTCCGAGGGATTGGTGCGGTGGAGGAGGTTGAATAATTTAACCTGTGTTGAGTGGTACAATTGGCGGTGAAGGAATGTTAATTGCCCCTTTGTGAAATTTATATAAAAATGTGTAAGTGGATGGAGCCTAGCGTGCAAGGGAAGTATCTACGTAGAGATACAAAAAATTTCTAGAGGTAGCATGTTGAGCCGTTCCGTTGAAATTCTTGACGTCTTGCAAGCTTAATATTGACATTGTCAATCATCAGCTTGTGGAGATCTAGAACGTTTAAACCTAAACGTAGGGTGACTTATACGTTGACGAAGTCTAATCTAACTAACATGTTCTCAATATTAGAAGAAGTTTCTAATAGAAAACTTACGGTACCCATTGATGAGAAGACCTTATCACCAAATCTATATGAAAATGTAGATTTTGTTAAGTTTGAGTTCTGGTTGAAAAGTAGATCTATATCATGTAAAGCTTCTTTGCCAATGATGGAACGAGATGCTCTGCTACCTACAGAAACTGATGGTGTAAAATCCTTGTTCAGTTTCGAAGAAGTCTTTTGAAAATCTATAATGTTGCAGTTAAAGACATTGAAGCTCGCATGTTGTTCTGTAGAACGTCTACAAGACGTTCTACCTGTTGCCAAGTTGGCCGGTTCTTGAAGGATATTGACGAAGAAAAGCTTCTTCATTTGAGATAATTCCATTTGGTCGGTTATCAAACAGAAGTCCCTTAGCGCGTTGCTTATGATTTAGCCAATCTCTCCAGAGAATAATTTTCCTTTAACATTTCCGGCGAGAGATTGAGCGATTTGTACTGCATTCATTGCTTGTCGGGGCTGGTTTGTCATGTTTGAGTCTCTGTTAGGGTCCGTGTTCAAGCTATCATCGTCTGAGTCATCACCTCCATGCCTGTCTTCCGGTGTGTTATGACCGCCTCGTAATCCCATAGGACGAAACGAGCGGGGTTTTGTTGGGGATGAATATGCTTCAGGTGGGTTAAGCGATGTGGCAGCCGGCTGGGTTGCCGGTTCGTTTGCAGGTTGAGTTTGTGTGGGTGACGGTGTGTGGTTGATTCCGATTAGGGATTCGAAGCGAAGATGGTCCAGTTGCTGTAGTGTTGGGCGAGGGATGTATGTATTCGAGTTCACGATGAGTAGTAAATGTGTCTACTAACGGATAGGAGGATGTAGCGACTTCTGCTTGTTAGTGCTCCTAACCATAGATGTGATCTTAGAGACTCATTATTCAGGTCGCGTGGGTCTAGATTTAATTCGGGAACAACTTCTTCGGGAGGATCGGATAATGCGTATAGTTTCGCTATATCCAGAAGTAGACTGATGGAGAGTAGCGGCATGTTAAAGTAGTTTGCACTAAATAACTTCCCACCTTCAGGCATGGATTCAAGGATTTACTGGTCAGTTCATGCTGATGAAGTCGGCAGTCTCCTGTAGCATCTTCCGTCATTGAGAAGACGGTGAGGAATGACTTTTCTATAGCAGCCAACTCGGCTGAAAGAGGATTTGCCCGATTTAATCCTTGTACGGGTCGTAGATACTTCCCGTACTTTTTCAGTACGTCCGATGGGTATATCGGTGAACGACCGGTTCGAAAGATTGAAGGACTAGGCGTACGAGTACGTCCATCGGCAGTGATCTCATCAGAAAGATCAGTTAGATCCAATACAGTAGCTTTGCTCAGACTTGGGTAGGTGAACTTGTCCTCGATCTTGAGCGTTCCTCGATGAACCTTGTCCTAGATTGAACTTGTCGTTGAAGTAGAATATCTTGAATGTTGATCTTGACCTGGAAAAGTTGATGTTGAAATGTTTGATGTGATATAAGGCGAACATTCGCTTTTGATGTAATAAAATAATGGATTTTTTTTATTTTTTTTATATTTTTATAATTATCTGCTTGTGATTCGTTATTTTGCACATGTTTGGCCACCAGCAGTTAGAATCCGGGTTGTAGAATAACTCTGATTAAGCCAAACGGCCGTATTCAAGGTGAAGGCAATATACACCTTGATTGGAATACAGCCACGTGCATGAATGTTTTAATGCGTTTGGACCGTACGTGTTGAAGTGGATTCGGATGTGGATTCCATAAAGTGTCTACAGTGGGCGAGTGGTCGTATGCAGATAGAGAGGTTTTAAGTTTGGATAGAGAGCGTGAGAACGTTGGCCAATTGTGATGGAATATGGTAAGTAGATGATGAAGTAAGCGGCAGATAGGCGAGGGAGAGGTTTGTGACAGCGTAGCGATTAGGGCAAAATAATCTAGAACTTTGCAAAGGACGAGCGAGAATCGATATCAATATCGATTTGTTGTCTTCTTGGACCGATATCAATATCAGTGCCGATAACTACAATAACGTATAGTTTAATTGTAATATGTAAAGAAAGTGAAGAGCGAGAAAGTAGGAGAAAAAGGGAAACGTGTAATCGACGTTCTTATAGAATTATTAGAATGTCGAAAGCTTAATAAGAGACAGTAGTTCTTTCGTGCAGAATCTTGTCGACAAGTGTTATCAGAGAACTTTCAGGTTGGATGTCTTGGTAGTTTCCGGGTGCCGATATTGGTTTTTAAATGGTGTGTCCTAGACTGTTGGGTCCAAAGGTCTACTGTATATTAGTCGGGGTCTGATGAGTTTAGGCTATTCGTTTTCAGATAGACCGAATGTTTCAAAATCTTCCTTTTGGGGAACGACAATATATCTTTCGCGTGAGCTTGTTATTACTTTGCAAATATTCTTGGGTTAGGTCGTGCGAGAATATTATGAATCCTTAAATGGCTGCTGTAGATATGACGAGGAGAATAGGCAATGCTCTGAATGTGGCCGTGTCGTGAACAAGGTACGATTTGTCGTGATCGTTGCATCCTTGTGTGATATACTTGACCTTTGATTTCTCACTCGGTGTTCCAAAGTTCTTCAGTGAAAGGATGAAGCGGCCTCATAGGATGTTTGCATTTAGTGGAACTGTTGAACTATCCTCTAGCGCCATATCTTTCTGCGTTTTAGACCTTCGACCTCAACACGCTTTGCGTCCTTGAAGGCATCATTCTTATTTATTTCATATTTTCCTTTGATTAACTTTACAACGAAATCGTCGATCGGAATACGGTTGTCAGCTTGGGATTCCCAACGGTCGTCGAAGATTCTTACAAGCTCATCTAATTCTGGATGTACGAGTGGATGGTGTGCTACTTGTGTTTCTTTGAAGAAGTAATAGCAGGTGGATCGGATTCCTTGTATTTATTTACCTTGTAAATTGAGGTAACAATATTCCTGTCTCCTGTATCTAGTGTAAGAAGCTTATCGTTGATGGAACAGATTATATATGGGCCAACCCATTTAGAAACAGGCTTTTCCCTGAACATAAGATCCTCATCCTCTATGTTGAGTGTGTTATCTGCGGCTCGTGGAACGTTGCAAGTGAGAGCAGTGTCAAGTTTGTGCTTCGCAACAAGCTTCACCATATGATTTCTAGCATGTTTTATTGCTTTCATTCGATTGGGTTGATAGGGTAGTTCACGAGGGTATACAGAAATACGTGAAGTAACGCCAACGACTAGGAGTGTAGGTACCAGACCTGAACATCCGGCGGTGTCATTCATTGCTTTTACAGACAGTAAAAGTGAATGCTATGCAGAAATGCTTGGAGAGTCTCCGCACACTTTATTTTATACTAATCTTAGGTAAGCGTGAGATCATTTTCCTACTCCTAATGGATTGTGACTCTCAACTCCAGATGGTTGTTTCTTGATTCCTGCTGCATTAAGAAGGCTATTTCATTCTCCACTTATGAATTGTGGTCCTTGATCTGTTGCTGTAATATTGGGTTATACGACATATAGAGCCACCCAGATACGTAAGAATTCCTCTCAAATGCTTGTAGTGGATTCAAGATTCAAAAAACAGGCTGCATTGAATTTTGTATCTTTGTTCAGGCATTTAAGACTGTTTCACTATCCAGTTTCATAGGGTTGAGCGATAGTATTCTGCTGAACACGCATTCACAATTTGGCAGGGACACTCTGAATCTTTGCAAAGTGTCAGCTGTTCTTTGAAATACATCACAGGTAGATTGTATCTTCTCAAGGTCGGAATAGACTTCGGTAGATAAAGTGTCGGGATCTGCACGTTTCATAACAGCAAACAACTTGTCTGTTTGGGGGTGCTAGAAGTGTCTGTGAATCTTCCCCAGTTCGGTCTCGGTATAAAGAATGCTCGGGGTCCACTCCACGTAGGCGTGACCGTGTTTTAGAATCATTGGAAGTGACCATCCGTCCCACATTGATCGTACAATGTCATCGTAGAAGTCTAGTACGATTTTCAATTTTGTCATGACATCAAGACGAGCAGAAGAGGGACATCTACATCCACAACATTTGAGAATACATTTGCAAAGTGTGTTTCTGGTGTGTTTCTGACACTGGAATTCGTATCTTGACTTATCCTAGACCTACATGGCTACCAGCTCCAAATCTAAAGAGATGCTTTGACGGACCAGGATTGAAAGGCTCGTTGATGAGCTCACAGTGTAACATTGCCTGTTTCTTGCCTATAACAGTCATTTGAGCACCAGAGTCAACGCATGCACCCTCAAATATTTCGCTCGTTCCTGACGTGAGGTTTACTTCCATCACAAGTATGTCGTTTTCCCTTTTCTGTCCCACATCTTGGTCTTCATCAATTCGTGATGTTGAGACAAGAAATAGAGAAACTGAACCAGCCAGCACTCACAAGCCTTCTAAATATCTCAAGGTCATCATCTTCCCCTGAATCAAACACTTCGTCATCGTGCATCTGATGACATAATTCGGCAAGGACAAGATGTACAGCGTTTACTGATTTTTTCATTTGCAGATAGTCCAGTTTGCGTGCGGCGGTATTTGCGACATTTAGGAGTTTCTGGCGGTCATTTATCATGTGTCCTGGATCATCGCAATTAAAGCATACGGCTATAGACAAGGGGCTATATTGGTTTTATTTACCATTGTTATTGTGGCGACGGAAGTTATTCTCACGTAAATACCTTGCTTGTCCAGAGTAGTTAACACCAATAACATATCCCGATTTTTCACGAATTGCCTGACTTGCTTTATCTGGTAGCCTAATATTAGACCCCTTGAAAAGTTGTGATGCAGCTTTCGGTTCACCGTATAGTTGCTGAAAAGACAATTGATGTGTTCTAACTTTGGATAGCGGTTCGTGAGACCATTAGAATCCAATAACTGCGATACAAAGGAATTCGAATCGATGGGCGTCACCACGGTGTGAGACAGGAACCTGCCTTGACAGTTTAAGGACCAGTTTATATACTTTTGTCAGCGCATCTGAAACTTCCGAACATTCTGTGACAAAATCACTTACCCTAAGACTGTTAAGATAATTTTTCACACGTTCTTGATGAACAGGTGAGTTATACTCTTGGTTGATCATTCCAATTGCTTGTTAGAAGATAGTTGCATTGGTTTAGACACTATTCAAGAGACATTCTTTGCATCTTTGCTCAAGATGTTGTACAAGTATTTTAGTTTCTGGTTCTGATTTAAATTATAGTCCCGTGCTATCTGCTGGTATTCATCGACGAACTCCATCTAGAATGATACAAGGTCTCTGCTATACTTCTTGTCACGATCCTTTAGTCGCATTGCTAGGTTGTGAGCGACATGTTCTTCAGAAAGATTCTGAGATTGCCCCTCGTTTTGTTGGGCAAATGAAGTGGAGACTAATGGTTCTGTATTTGAAAGGTCTTGGCGTACTCGACGTCCACTGGCCACTATGATTGTAGCCAACTCCACTGCGGCATTGCGATCCTCAGCTTCAATATACAGTCCATGACCTAATGTCATGATTACTCGGCGCGAAGAATGCTGTGGTGATGAGGAACCTCTAGAGTCAAGACAATTTCTCAACTCAATCAACAAGCTTGGAATATCGCAAATTTCTTTGTAGAATAGATGTGCAGTGTAGAACATTTCTGCTATGCATGCTCTTAATTACTCTACTTCCATACAGTTTGATAAAAATAGAGGTGATGTAACGAACCCAGCCTGTGTTGGAAACAAATATTTAAAATCAGCGTCACTTAAATTCGTCATGAAAGACGTGTGGTATGTACCAGTGGTGTATACCACACGTCTTTCATGAGGGTGGTACCCTCATATGATCTAATCGTTGTAGATTCTGTCATATGGACCGATTTAAACGGTTTTTTCCGTTTTCTGTAGTCAAATTACGTTTAGAAACGTACGTAAGTAATTATAAAACAGCCCTTTTTAGGCACACCCGATTTTCGTGAATTAATGTCTGTTCTGTTCTTAGAATTTCAGAGTTCTTGGTTCGAACCTAACTTGTAGTTTTCTCTACGTAAGTGTACCTTTGACTCTCACAATGGGACACCCCGTCCGGTAAATTACTCTCGTCGACACGCTTAGTGGTAAAATTAGCGACCATGCGGTCGAAACCCAGTTTTCCCAAGGATAGCGTTCAGCAGTGTCAGAGTAAACTATGCGCACGATCCCAGGTGATTCTAGACAGATCTAGGATAGTGGACTTCAGGCAGCGACCTCCAGTAAGGTGCTTTGTAT
>JAULBU010076205.1:0-10047 GCA_032358235.1 Odonthalia washingtoniensis | reverse complement strand
TCAGGACAATGGACCCAGACTGTATCACATGGCTGTCGTTCTATGCAGTCCAATAGTTGATTGTCTGTGTGCTCCCAGCTGTTTGCCCAACTTGACTGCCTACAAATTCTCTTTCCATTAATAGCACCATTCGGACCATCCCTCATAACTTCATATCACAGAACATCTAAACGACGATTCTCGGCACATACTGTAATATACTCATTTACTGAATACGGTTGTTTTCCCTTCCGACTCAATTCATTTCGTTTTAATCGATGCTCTTTCATCAAATTGATACGTACGAAATTTACAAATTTCAAAAAACATAATTGTAAATTTGCCGCCAATGATACCACTTGTGTCTCAGTCATTTTCCCAATCGGTGCTGAATGTGTCTGTCCTAATACAGTTACCATCTGATACGGTGGAGCAACTTGATTTCACGTTGGTACATGTTTCTCCGATGATGAACTCATCTGTGTCTGTGTTCTTGGTATGCGGTATTCAGGAAAAGGTGGAAAATCCGGGTGTCTTGATGCATGTCCTCTCCCTTCCATTACGGTTTTCCTCTTGGACATATTTTTCAAAATTACTTCAATGTGTCGATAGCAGTTGTTACGTTGGGTGTTTTCGCTGATAGAGTTGTTAAATCTTCAATTTGATTTAACAGTTAATATGATACCCATTGGTAAGTAAGTAACAGTAGACGCTCTTATATAGAAGTCTATTACGTTACGGGTGTGTAGTGGATAATACCTCAATGTCATGACTCTTCGTTATGAAAAATAATCAGAATGTAAACTTACCTCGGGTCATATTTAAAACTGGTATGACTTCCATGCTAACTGCTTCCGAGTCATTTGTGCTGTTTCCATCACCTCTTGTAGCCTTTAGCTCTGACCTTTTACCAACATTTTGAGATGACGGCAATTCTTGTCTTTTTCGTCGATCCATCGCGGTTTCGTTAAATGATAGTTGAAGTTGTTTCGTGAAATCGTAGTTGTAGCGGACAGTTCCCTTCTGCTGAAATATGACTCAATTGATATGAATTTTTTTCAAGCTGGTTCTATATACCTCTCTAGAATTAAGCGATAGGTGGGTGTGCAATGGTGTACATAAAAAAATTTAAATAACATACTGCATTTAATTCATTAATTGGAAAAATTGCATGTTGCGTTTTAAAACCAATTTGACATGTCAATTGCCATACTGTACCGATTCTTTAAATATCACGAACAGTCACATTGATTCTGGGAGACAGCAGTACCACAAAGGAATAATTGAAGGAAAATAACAACTGCTGAAGTAATTTCTACCTTCATAAATATAATACAATTACAAAATACAGACACGTGCATAAGAATTGTTTTCTTTTGGTAACGTGACATTTCATCACGTCGCACATCATAAACAACCATCTTTTAGCCAGTGACCATTTCGGTTATAATATCATTTCCTATTTGTAATGCAAAGTCAGTACATGACTGAAATGTGGTCGTGCAAAATAATGAACCTCGTTATTTATTATACCCATAAATTGGTTATGACTAATCAATTCTGTATCCAAAGTTATACGAGCTGTTTCGTTAGTTAAATTTTCTGACTCCATTACAACAACATCCGGTTCGCCTATATTCAATGTTTTCAATTTTTCGTTTCTCCCTATTCGGAACATTTTATCAACAACCTGTTCTCAATTACCTACTCCAGCTTCAGCAATACAAATACTATATTTTATCATTGTGTTGTGTAGTATAACGAAAGCATCAGCTATGACAGATGATTCTTCTTTCATTCCATTTGGGTAACAGTGTATAGCATATTATATATAGATGTAATCTCCTGGAAGAAATTGGCCACATCTTGTCGTGAAGTATCACGACTTCGTTTGAAGCTTCCCAATGCGTCTTCGCCAACCATACCAGTAGGTTCTATGAAAACTTGCCATTTAGGATAATTACCATCTATAAAATAATACATTAAGTAACTTCTTTCTTTTGATGGCTCCAGTATATATTCATTTTCTTTCATTAAATTGATATCCGCTTGGATTATTTTCCGTAGCAATGGTGGTTCCATTATTTGATTATGTTCCCTTCCGTTACAGCCAGGAATAGGGTCCATGGCTAACAGTATATATTTGAATCTGTCCAAACCTCTACGGGAAATGAACGAGTTTCATTACTACCATTTTGACCACACCCCTTTTGATTATATCGTCGATTTCCAATATCGACAATATCAAGATAACCAGAAAAACGGGGAAATCAATTACGCTTGAATTTTTCTGCTAGTCCTCATGACAGTTATATAGACGTTGGTACGCAATTGAAAAGTAATGAACCATAACGACAGTTGATGAAAGAGCAAAAGTGAAATACATACATCCGAATTTGGGACACGATCGGGTTAATTCCTTTCTTTACAATTTCTTCATACTCCTCTGTTATTAACGTTGCTAAAACGAATAGAATTCTAATATCTGTTGAAAAAGTATTACAATTTCCATGTTGCTCGCTGGGAAGCCATACATCGAGTCGATACATGACAAGTTCTATACGGAAATATCTAAACAGAACATTTTTCATGGTGAACATTTGTTCAAACACCCAATCGGTACAGGCATCCTTGCGTAATATAAATATGTCACACATTTCTTTTGTTATCTCACCCCATGTAAAATTCCTTCCCTTTTCCATTCTGGTATGTGTCGTACGGCTCTCATGTTCTTGAAACTGTGGGTAATTTTTTTCTTCTTCATAATTTCTAGCATACGCGAGCCCTGCTTCTGCAACTCCACAACAACAGATAACATTGCATCCTGCTCTTTCATGAATGACATTTCCTTTCTTCCTTTTCTGATTTCGTCTTGTGGCTCACAACACATTGCGAGTATGTTGATGTTGTACTTATTTCGCCCATTCTTGACTGACGCTCGTGATATTTTCTGTTTTCTCGCTTAATTCTCACAGTTTTTCGAATGTCAATAAAATTTTACCCCAATTTCCACTCAACATAACACACAGCAGAATGTTTTTAAAAATGAAGTTGATTCCTCCCAATACAGTCACATATACCAACGCTGTCATGTTATACATACAATGCAAACTTTAAACTTGTCCTGAAATTGAAACATGTGTATATTCTTCATCCAAAATACTGTGCAGGGTCCCATTTTGTTTCCAAACCTTCATCGCATCCATACCCGTGTCATTCCTTCACATTACTGCACATTTCATATATATATGGCTGTGTATGGCGTGATGACCACAATCGTCAACATGTTTTACATTCCCCAAACATATGTCATGCTCAAATGACATTCGGTGATTGGCCGAAATATAAATAACTATACACACTTTATTTTCGCACTATACAAAAACAAGCGTTTTAAATTGCCTTTCACGTTCCTTAAAAATGTAAAGTCGAACTGAGCGCTTATCTTTATTTTACGGTGTACTCGTGTCGACATCCTGTATTCGCCCTGTTTACAAAAACTAGTACTTTTTTAATCAACTGAGCACCTCTAAGTAAAGATGTCCTAACTTACGGACCTTTCTTAAAAAAGATTTTTTAAAAAACGTATTTTAAAAAAATAGAGGCTGATCCTTATAAAATAATTCATCGAGAAGCTACAAGCTAGTAGTACTAGCTTCTTGGTAAAAAAACTGGTGCCCTCTTGCACTGTAGTACAGTGCACTAGGGCACATATTTTTAATTAGTTGAATTCAAAACGGTTTTCAAGACTGTATACATACAAAACATTTGAAAAAAATAAGCATGCCAAGCCTTCGGCCATCGTGTAGAATATTAAAGGACACACGACTGCGGAAGGTGGTCCGGTAGATTGTTCAAACGCTCATGACTGCCTAAGTCTTCTTATTGGGCCTTATGGCCGTCATCTTCAAGATCACAGTACAATAGTGCCGCTCCCGCTTTGTTCTGTGGGAACAAAATAAGAATATGACACCAATTATCAGGCTACGACAGTCAACAATTAATATCAGTAATTATGGATTGTACTTTTCAAAACAGACAAGGAGGGCAGTACTTGGGAATGCTTCATTGTCTGTACTTTGTACGACAATAATTTTTCAGGCACTAAGTTTATGATGAGAGAAATTAAGTAAAAATAAAGAAGTTTTACTTGGTTCGACAGCATTGCATGAAACTTATTCAATTAGTTGCACGTAGTCAAATGTATTTTTGTAACACAGCGTAACAGAAAACAGGCCTCTCACCCACTCCGATGCATAAAATCAACTGTTCCACTCATCTTCATCCATTAACCGAAATGGAGGCATAAAATATAAGTGAAACAGTCCTAAATGACGACTAAGACGACTTAGATGACTTCGAAACCATATTCTATCCACGATATTCCCATACCAAATCTTTCATCACCTACAACGAATCAACTAGCGACCAGGACAATTTTTCCTATACTCCCGCAGCATCCCGCCTTTTGGGAAAAAGAACAGCATCGAACACCACTAGGAGCAACAATTTGTCTTTTCTAGTACTCCACAAATTTTTGTCTACATGCATGGGTGAGTATATTTCTGAGCAAGAAATGCATGGCATAATGCGTAAAGAAAAATCGAATCTTTTTCCAGGATTATGGGCCAATCATTCTGAATGGACTGATGTCGAATTGAGAAACATCAGATATGTCTAATGTTTTAGCAACGAGAAAAATTAAAGGACTGGTGATGCTCCCATCCCATCGGCGCTAAATAATTACATTCTTGAGATACGACATGGTTATCAGAAATCATTGGCGTTCTCTGCAAAAATGTAAAGGACAATTAACATTTCAACAACTAGTGTCAAAGACCATTTACTAACTCGTTGTACATATCATCCCTCTTTTACCGTACGTATGGACCTAGTGCGGTGATTCAGGCAATAGCCGAGAGAATTTGTCATCAACGATCAATATATTTCTTCATAACAGGAAACTCACACAAGCAACTCGTATTATTCAAATAAATTCATGAGGGATAGAGATGTTTCCATAGACGAATGCTTGGGACGGATTTTTTACATGCCCGTTGCTCCAGTAAGTACTACATTTCATTACTCTCCCAAGTACCACTTGTTAACAACACAAAACTTTCTATTTTAGTCTCCTGTAGTTGATACTAATTTTCCTATTTCACCTACCTCTAATAAAAATGAGTATCCCTCAGGATAATGGATCCGCCACAAGCATCACATATAAATAGTTGACAATTTGTCTGGTTCTGCAGCTAGTACTGAACCATCTCTGTGAAATACTATCCTCTTCTTTCACATATTTATTAGTTCGAATTTCTTCAATGTCATTACCAACAACCATCCTCTTCACTTACATACTCAGCAATTAAATTTAGTTCTTTTACACCAATGAGAATAGTTACAGTCTGCTTCACATCCATCACGAACAGTTTCCACATCTGTCCGTGTCGCTCAATTCGTCAAGGGGGAAGAACAATTGGGGAATACACGGATCCGTATGTATAGTTCATTAGTGAAACCATTTCAAAAGAACAGTAACACATATTTTCGGCATACTAACATACTTGCAGTCATTGTCTGGAACCCTTGCTACACTCCCCTCCATCTCTCAACTCCCCACCGTCGCTCCACCCCCACCGTCGCTCCACCTCACCGTCAGCCAACCAACAAACTTAGATCATGACTCGTACTGCTGATAAAGAGATGTATTGGCCTAATACGTCCAACTTCTATACTTCTATCCCTTCATTCAGTGTGATTAAACAAGAACGGAATGTTCTAAATCGAAATTTGAAACGTCTGTGGAACATATCTAAGGACTAATTCTGTGATGGCCACCTACTGTCGAATCAAACCTCTGATTCTAAAAGGTCCAGCAATTCGTTTCATACATAAAATAAGGCAGGCAGGCGCAAAGGAGGTGAGACTACCGGGGAGAAGGTGAGGAGAAGTGAGACGACCCGGGAGATGGAGAGGAGGTGAGAAGACTGATGGATAGAGAGGAGTGATAGAAACAGCCATAAGGGAGGAAAGTAGTAAAGGAGAATAGGAGATGAGAACGATGGCCAGGAGTACAACAAGCAGATGAGGATGATGATATTTGACATATAGAGAAGGGTGATGATAAAGAGGATGACGAGAGAAGTAAGAAGTAGAACGTTACGACAACAATCAAGAGGATGAGTCGGTATGGTTGGAGCAAAGAAATACCAGATGAAAGTTATGACGGATTACAAAAAGATGGTAGGACGATATCAACATGATGGCAACTGAAGGTTAAAACAGTTTACAAAGTGACCGCAGAATGGAAACAACATGATGGCAATCGATGGTCCGTCAAGAATGAGATGGGGCGTAAACAACTACCACGTGACACCAGACGATTCGATAAAAAGGGCTTCGGCCTTCCCTAAAGGGAATGTTGGTAATTCGATACAGAAGAAACAAGCAGGACCTACATAAGGGTTATGTCAACAGGCAAGGACGACAAAACTACTTCCTTATAGGTACACATCACAAATATGAAACTCGCACGCAATAATGAGAGCAAGAATCGCCACCTACAAAAGTGTAAGGATGATATGTATAGCAAAATAATTACTGTACTTCGAATATACATTACACGCCCAAAAAAGGAGCCTGCACATCACTCTACAGTACACTGCGATGATTCCTTTCATGTATACCCACACGCCATCCTACAGCACGCAGCATAGATACTGTGATAAGAAACGGTGCGATCATACACTATGGGTCACATCAAGGACGATATACTGGACCACTTAATGAGGTGACTAAACCTTGTCGGTAACATTGTTCATGTTAATTTAATACTGTAATGAAAGTAGTGAAAGTGTGGGGAAAATAAATAAATGGAAAGTGCAAGTGAACTTCTTACAGTAGAATGAGAACTTCAATCCTGAATAACAGACAGATAGGTCGTCGCTGTCCGAAGCTTGTAGTACCATGTGTCTGAAGCCTGATTGGTTAGGAGTATCAGGGTGTGATGCTGATTGCTGATCTTGATTGGTCTGAAATATCGTGGCTCGTTTTTCTACAGTAACCGTGTGGTATAGGTAGATTCTGACCGACTTGTCAGTTAATCACTAACTAGATCTATAAACGCTATGCTGGGCAAAGAAGGTATGGTCGGAATCGAAAATATGCGAAAAAAAATAGGAAACGCACAAAATAATTCGAATGTTAAGATAGGTTCGCTGAATATCTCAGGGTGCTTCAACTTTGACAATCCTAACGACACAATGGCTTAATTCAAGAAGCCCATCAAATCTGTAAAAGCAGCAGAACGACAACTTGAGTACTATTTCTTGCTGACCTTTTCCTACAGTTGGATTAGCCGAGCGTAAATGGTGAAAGTTCCGATGAACTATCCGACGATGACCTTCAAATATTCCAATGAGCTATGAGCTGGAATCTCAATATGGCTGGAAAGGGAATTGAATCATCAAGTGGCGAAGGAATTGGCCTAATTTTTTGGATTATAATTGGTATTATCCGCCCTATGAAGGGTTCGAGTGTGTCTGCGTCGATTCAGGTGCTCATAATACCATGATAGACCTGAGTAAAGCTAGAACATACGCTAATCTGTTGAATGAGGATTTCTCAGAAGTCAAAAATGGTGAGTCACCTACGTTCACATTTGGACCTTATCAATACAATGGCGTAGGAGTTATCAATATCCTAAAAGCTAGAACCAAAAGTTTCTTCTCAACTTTTGAGGTAGACGTTGTGATGTTGACGTTCACCTATTAATGGGACTAGATGTCATGACAGGTTGTAGCCTAATTGTCGGATTTTTCAATGATGAGTTCAGACCAAAATCAGGATAATGGGCGTTTCCAATTTCGAGAAAAATTTTCACGCATACATAACATGGGCGATGAACATATTTTACACTGCAGCTGAATTGAGGAAAATTCATCACCATATCTACCATTCGAGTTCTGAGAAAATTTATTCCGTTATTAATAAATCTACCCCCGGAAGTGGTATCACCAGATGTATTGGCTGACTTGGTAAAGATATCGGTGACATGTGATATTTTCCAACGCGCAGAAGACGAGCCCCATCCTTTTCGTGTTTCCATTCCCAGTGAGGATTTTGTGTTCAATCGCCCGTTATGTGTGGATTTCATGTACTTCAAGTACATGAAATCCACACTTAAAGGGCGATACGTGAAAGACCGATTTCCTCTCTAATTTATAGGGGAAACCGGTCTTCCACTTCATCGATAAGGGTACATAATTTAGCGCAGCTTGCTTTCTGTCCATGCTTGAGTATTGATGTGCATCATTCTTGTAAACGAGAGCCGAGGACAAATGCTCCGAGGAGGACAAATCCGAGGAGTAAAACGCCTGGAAGGACAACGCCGATGAGGACGACGCCGACAGACGAGGAGGAAGATGCCCACAGACGAGAAGGACGACTAGAGACTAGGAGGAGGGCGCCGATAAAATGAGGCACAGAAGGAAGGAAGAGCAGGACGATGGAAGAAAAATGATGATGACCTTGAAAGAGGATGGTAACGACAAATATTGATTATGATGTGAAATCGACGAAGATGTAGACAAGAAGTGGTACAGATAAAAAGGGAAGAGAGAAAACTATAGGTGACAGGTTAGGTATGTATAAGGGATGATACTATAAAATCAAGAAATACAGTTTCATGGGAAACACAGTACACTAGTAAACTGCGTTCTCGAATAAGTAATCATTTATTCGAGGAGAGAATGATTTATTTTCCGATACACTTGTTTCGAATGTTAGCAAAATCTACAATCTACTGTAGGAATTTGACCATTTACTAACGGTAGGATTCTACTACATGTGTAGCTACTCATTGACCCCAGCTCGAATTATATCGCATTCATTATACATACCACACCTAGTCAGGTTGGAAAAAGAAGAATAAATAACAGACTCATTCAGATAATAATCAACTAAAAGGGTATCTCACCACGGGTTTCGACGCCGTTCGGATAGACGAAATATCATCCAAAATGCCTGTGGCCGGATAATACTCGGCATCAAAGCAAGAATAATCCTATCGAATTTTTGTCAATCTAATTGTAGAATTGACAGGAGGTATTATCGTATCTTCAGAAACCCGAGTCCGTAAAGACACTTCACGTTGTAAGGGCTACTATTTCAGATCGCGAAAAGGAGCGACAGGTATAGATTGAGTTCATAAACCACCCATTACTTTGTCACCGCTTTAATTGCATACTCCTACTTTCTCTAATAAAAATAGCTTGTTTTCGTCGAGTTCGACACTTTCTTCTTGGTGAGAGTATATATCGTTTGGGAATTATGTTTACAGATGTGAAATACCCATTATGGTGGGTATACTGACGAAATCGCAGCGGAACAAGGACCCCATTTCAAATTAGTAGAGTGGGAAAACTTGTCACAGTCAGTTGGTATTAGAGAGTAGCCATCTGGAGTCGAAAGTCATAATTCCCTAGGTCATGTTTGGCAGCTTTATCATGCCTTTCTGCTTCGTATATACCAAAACGTGAAGGCTAATAATTCATCTATTGCAGAAGAATATGCACTACAGTTTTAGTGAAAGCTTTAAACGGTACTTCAGAGCCGTCCAGGCTATTTTCCACTATTTTGGTATTTGGGATTGTCCCATATATCGCAATCAACCTGAAGGTTTTACCTAAGAACTAGATCCGTATTAAGACAATTTACGATGCGAGAAAGTACTCCTATTGGATACGTCCATAATATCTCATCGTACCAAATAAGGTATGACTTCAAGGAGCAATGTTCCAACTGCCGCCGATCGTTAATTTGCAGTTGGTGATGAGGTACTGATGAACTTATAGAAGCCATTTGGAAGATTAGTCGGGCCTTATTCGATTACAAACATCGATAAGAAAATGTTTACTTTCTATAATGGTGATCGTTCCTTACGAGCGTCCGTAGACAAAATGAAGCAATACATTGATATTACTCATGGCACATAACAGTTTGTTACACCAGTCACTATGTATTTCACGAAGAGGGGTGTCGACATCAGTTATTTGAAATATGGTA
>JAULBU010076194.1:0-10048 GCA_032358235.1 Odonthalia washingtoniensis | reverse complement strand
TACGCGTATAACTGGCAACCACATAGCTCAACAGCATTGGCACCATTTGAACTTGTGTTATCCCAACCGCCACCCGCGTTGGCGTTGAAAGCACAAGCAACAAGATCAAAAACTTTAAAGGAGGCCAGGGACACATGTAAATCATGGTTGAAAATAACCCTTCGAGAAACGAAAGGAAAACTGGACCAGGCAAAAGCCCGTTACAAGATAAATTACGAGGCCATGCTGAGGCTGCAGACAGAGAAGATCGTACCAGAAGATTGGGTGTACCTCCGCATTGAAAGGTGCGACGAACGGGAACACGGTCACAAATTGGCCGCAGTCGCAGAAGGACCGTACAAGGTGAGCAACACACTTGGAAATACGGTAGTAATTGAACGACCCGACAGGTCGATTGAAAGAGTCTCGCAGTCGCGAGTAGTACTGGCACCGGAACCACGAACTCTCGATGAGATCCAGAATTCTGTACGGCCACTGACGGACGAGTAGTTGATACCAAACACCTTCCCGGTAGAAGACGGAACAATCAACGCCGACATGCCGACGAACGAAGATCAAGTGACAGATGAAGTTGAGAACCAACCCGCAGTAACTGCGGTAGACGATGATAACAACTCGATCCAAGTCGAGAACGAACTACAATTAACCGATGAATAACATACAACACGGGAAACTGTAGAGAACGATGCGGACGAAGACCAAGTGACAGATGAAGTTGAGAACCACCAATACGTGATTGATAAGATAGTTGATGACGGGACGAATGATGACGAAGAACACAACCAGGCAAATCTAGGACAGACACTATACAGTATTAGCTGGTACAGGTACGCATCCAAGGATGATACTTGGGAACCAATCGAACACCTCTCGAGAAGTAAAGTAGCAAGCTATTGTAGACGAAAGCGGCTTGAGTTGCCGAATGATATAAACAGCTCAATACCCGGGTAAGACCGACTTAAATAAGAATCACAAACGCCAACTCGGCGGTCGGGAACATCAACCACACGCAAAAACATGCGTTCGGGCCGCGAAAACTAACACCCACTGACACAAGGAGAGCATTCATCTAAATGCTTGTCAGAAGCCTCATTATAGACCACCAAAGACACCAGCATTATCAAATGACTCGAAAGGAACAATCCGTACGGGCCAATACTTCAAGCCCACTGTACGTGCCGCTGCATTACAAATCATCAAAAAACCATCATAGGTTTCAACGAAAATTCAACAATTGAACCGTGCATCAATTTTATGCAATATATTAATACTGGTTTTTAATTGGCTCATCTACCTACCCGTTTGTGTGTGTGTTGATATCCGAAACGCCTCTCCGGTTACAGTTCAATGATTCACCGCATCTCATTAACACTAACGTGGGAGGAAACCCCCCTCCACACGGAGACCGTTCAACATACCAACGCCACCACGGGAAAAAGAAACAATACACACTCCCCATCGGCGAGACAGAATCAATACCTCTCAAATGATTCTAAAACGAGCCACATTAGACCGGCTGGGCCGACACATCCGGTACAAATCGTCATACAACCCCCACCAATTCAACGACCAAAACGTCGACTGCCTCTTCCATGCAAGTTCACGTACGGACAAACGTAATTCTCTCCGGAAGTAGTTTTAGTGGAATACACCACCAACTGCCAAACACCAACCCAACAACATAACTCAAATTCATTTGAGGTCGTCAAAAACTGGCGAACAAGTCACCTCACGTCGCAAATGGACGGTAATGGCCCTAGAACAAACAAGACCCCACACATTGGTAACGGGCGAAAAAAACGTGGACAATCACGTTCGTAACACACTCTTCGAAGGCGACAGTAAAGACAATAACGGTAAACCATCCGGTAACGCCGAACAAAAGCAACGCAACCAACAGTAACAAACGGTAATACCCCGGGCCCGGCTCAACCTCCACATGGAGTCGGAGTCATCAATCTTTATCCCAAACCATACCACACGATAGACTTCGTGGCCGATAGACGACAGGAACAAACCTGGAAGATCATCACTCATCATTACAATACGGAACCAACCCAGAAAAACGAAACAACCTCACCACGGAAACAAGAACCCAACAGTCACATACGATCAACGATCTGCACGACCTACTTGATACAACTTCAACGGATTGCAGTCAATCCGGGACGATCAACAGCCCTTACGCGTACTATCACCCACCACATGGCGAACGAGAAAATTACCAACAACACCTTCAAAAAGTGGCGGTAATCGACAGATATGTAAATCTGGTTGACTCAAAAGATTAATTCTGGTTCCAACCTCAACCCACCTATCCCATGTGATTGATACAACCCCTATCAAGCCTTGGAAACAAAAAAACGACAAGCCGCCCGTGGGGGTAATGGCGACTGCGTCTGCTCCTAGCATCAACAGCTAGTTATGTACACAACCATTGAACACTCATTCAAAGAAAGGAAACCAACAAAACAGAATTTTTATTTCTGGACGAATTCGGGAATAAACAACAAACACAAGCATACTCTAATATAGAGGAAGCCAAGTAGCTTACGCGACATATCATTGTGAACAGACAACGAACCGGTCATAGGACCTGGGAAAGACAGCCGCGAATGTACCCGCGTAATTCAACCCAACTACCGGTAAGGTAGCGGTCATCGACTCCGACCTCACGAAGGATTTGTCGAATCACATCCGCATCAGCTGAACCAGGTACCACACCCGTTGATGAACCAACCCTAGCAGGGACAGATGAACCAACTGAGTCATATGCAGTCACCACTTCTCGCGAATCTCGCGCGACATAATCACGCACCCCGGACTATCCAACATATGTGTACACCGGAGGCTCAACCTCGTCCATCGCGGCGTCATCATTCTCACAACCGGCCGCGCCACCAGCCTGGCTGCGATCTTCATCATCATCATCCATACCCTGGTTACCACTAGTAGATGCACCAACCCACCCACTGGGTAACACATCAAATTAAAACCGGTAGGGTGACCTTCAGGAATCGGCGCACGCTCACGAGCGGAAATTCTCTTCGCATCCGCCTCGCCAATTACTCGATGAGCGTATGGGTCTTAATACACCCAGTCCACACCAGCTCCGACCAGACCGGGTGAATGATCTTCCTTCTTTTCTCCACGTGCACGCCACGTGGGCGGAAACTTACGAAAATCCGTGTGCTCGACCACATGTAAGAGACTCAAATATTCATAAACGTTTTCCCGATTACCGAAAATCGATACCAATTTCAATTCACGACTAAATTCAATCGTGTGAGGAGAAACGGCCTAAATCCGGTATTTTTCATACACTTCCTGAAATAGGAAGGCCGCTGTTTTCGCCACCACCTCTGTGTGTACTACTACCCACCAACCGCTGCCGGGATCATTGTGCATTTCGGAGCAGGCGTAATAAAATCAAGTAGGAAGCTCCACAAGACAATCCCTGGGGACTTCGCCACGACTCCAATTTTTTGTAAGCTTACTCCAACCGTCGCTGCGCGAGTTGGGGCGAAGATGATGATATTTCACGCACCGATACGGTACGACCAAACCATACGTCGAACTAAATCGATGCTCGTCTCTCACCTCGATCCTCCAGTAGATTGAATATTTTCGCAAATACCGGAACTCGGCCTTGATGGTTGGTTTCGTAAACAACATTTCCTCATTTAAAACTATGAGTTGTCCTCTCGAACCTTCCAGCATCTCATCTGTAACACCGTCAATATTATTGACGTAGTCTATCTCTCCCTGAGTACAATATAGGAATTTATCTGCACATATAGTACTTGAAATTGGGATAAACGTCAAGGAACGGTTCAAACCAGCATACGCAGCCTTGTCGAAAGTCGAACGAACCCCCTAAATTGTTCGGCCGCTACCGATTTGAAGATCGTTATCATAACAGCAAAAATGGAGTCGCCAGGACTCAGTGCCCATCGCAGGTAACGGGGATACCCCCGGGATAAATTCGTTATACGGATAACGTGGAATTATATAACCGTCCAAAACAGCCACCTTGTCAAATCAGGGAGCAGCCCCGTACTTCATGGAATCTTAAAACGGACCAGCATCATCATACGCAATTGGCTCTGGGTATGTCTTATTCGCATCAGCTAAAAATCTGGACTGTCCTCTTGCATCATCTTGCGTATTGTCCGCTTCAAAACCCAGAACGGGGATAGGTAGCCCTGCTATTGTCGCAGCAGCAGAAGCATGAACTGATATCCCACGAGTGGAAACCGGGGGTATATCCTCCCGCGTTATCGCGTCGGTGGTAACTTTTGGCAACGGAAGTGCACTACCTCCACTTTTGATTGCCGGAGTTGACGAAGAAGACGCTTCTTTGGCGGGTGATAAGTTGACCGAATCTGTTGATGCAGAAGACTCTGTATTTCCTGTGTCAGGCAGAGGCGATGTAACACCGTCAGTCATGACGTAATATATAGATAAGCAGACGGATCAATTCCGGTGATTAACGGACGCCAAGTCGGCGAAGAAGATCACAGAACGAACGACTGACTAGCTGAGTGGGATCCGAATTACCGCAAGTGAACGTGGAATGGTTCGCACGGGATGCTCGGCCCTTGAGGAGGGGGTGGTGTGGTGCAATTGGCGGTCAAAATTGTAGCGGGCACGACTGTCTTTGATCTCAACACCCGAAGTGTACGCCACATCACGTTTTGTCACGTTTTGTCACACTTTTGGTCACGTTTATGTCACGTTTTCATGTTTTGCGTATTTTGACCATTTGGACGACTGACCAAGTGATCTTTTAAGAAATAACAAACAATAGCCTTTAGCACATGTGAGGCTGAATATGTAGTAGCAGCCTCATAAGCTCCTTAAGACTCGATATGGCTTAGAAGACTGCAATCGGAAATTACTCCAAACAGAAAACCCCTTCCTCATCTATAACAATTGTGTAATCGATATTGCTAACCACACCGGTAAAACAAAAAGGCGTAAGCATATCGATATAAATCACCATCACCTCCACTACCATTTTTGAATCAAAAACATAAAAAGCACTCGAGCACCAACCACAAATAATCTCTCCGACTTTTTATCCAAACCACTACTCCCCACTAGACACAAGTTTTGACTTGGTGCCACGAAGACACACTGAGCTCCACTATCATGAGAATAATATCAAGCACGGAAGAGTGTGAGACTTTCTCGTATACTATTCTGTCTCTTTGTATTCTCACTGCTTGACACATCGTCATCACGCCTCGGTGAACATTCAAGTCATCAGGTTATCGTCCAAATGCAATATTATGCCCATTATCACGGTTAATTACTAGAGCACCGCTAGTTACGCAAATCATATGCTACATTATTACCATATAAATCCCCTTCTTTTTTATTCTCTCTCCATTTTATTATTGTCTTCATCTCCACTTTTCTGTGAGACTTTCTCCTGTCAGTCAACAGTCTTAACAAACTGTATTCAGACACGACTGACACGTTACACGTTTCTCCTCTAGTAACACTTGAACAGTATTTTAATCTTTTTTTTAAAAAAATGAAGCACCAAAACCACCAAAACGTGAAGAGAGAGTCATTAGACTTCTCTCTTTTCACTGTTCTCATCATACCCACATTTTGTATGTAATGTTGAATTTGATGTTGATGTTAACAAGGCGGGAAAAGTTTATTTGCACCTTTTTCAATTGTAAATGTTTCGCCAATCTGACATCGTCAATTACACGTTGCGCTGCAACGTGTACGAAAAGAACATTGTTCTTTTCGTATACGTATAAACGTATATTATACGTTTATACTGTATACAGTAGACTAGGGCAAAATAAGATTATTGTTTTGGAGAGGACAGTAGTGTGTATGCAAAGAGGAGGAACGGGAGAGGCGACGGCGGTTGCTATATTCGAGTGTATACGGGGGCATGAATAAAT
The DNA here is from genome assembly GCA_032358235.1 of Odonthalia washingtoniensis. NCBI lineage: Eukaryota > Rhodophyta > Florideophyceae > Ceramiales > Rhodomelaceae > Odonthalia > Odonthalia washingtoniensis. The sequence continues at coordinate 4,118 of JAULBU010076194.1, read as the reverse complement.
ATTCGAAACTTTATTTTCAGTTGGCTGCCTACGACTGTATACCGTACAAACTATTGGCCAATGGCTGACGAATGGAATAGCTCTATAATAATTGTACAGTTTATATACAACAGGCAGCGTAAATTAATTGAATTGTAGCCACAAATTCCACAGTATTCTCAAGTAAAGTCGCAGTATAATATTATTGCGAATACTGTTGTTTATATCCATACAGTCGCAGATTTGAGAATATTGTGAAGTATACGTGTCAGGAGGGAATGGGGGAATCTTTAAAATTTTAAAATTTTAAAAGAAAAAAAATTTATCTTTGAAAGTTTTAAACGTTTTTTTTTAGGGATTTTTATTATTATTATGTCGCGCTACTACTGAGAACAATAGTATTGTTACTTCATACTTCATGATACTTCATAATATATATCACAGTATTGTAACAATCAATACTGTGATATATACTATGAAGTAATATACGTCGTATTGGGCATTTTTAACAAAAATTAACAATGTAGCTAACAACTAATTTACAGAACAGTAATGTCGCCTTCTAGTCGCCTTCTAGCGTTCCCCGCTCAGACCTTTTAGAAAGGCTTTGTAACGCTTGCAATATCGGAAGAAGCCATGTCACTGTGAGTAAAGCTGCACATGGGCACCTCCACAGAGATTCACATTGTCAATTCGATGACGAGTCCTTATATCCATTTTATTCATCTCGTCCCGCAATCATCCTATTATCCTACTGTCATCCAACTGAACCATCAACTATGTCACGTCAGAACGAAGACTTAATTAGTACCGTTGTGTCAACAGACCACACTCCTTCTTCGACACTCTCGAACCGATTTCGCTTCAAATGGATATCTTCCAACGCTAATACTCTCTCCACAGCACCTAGATCCGTCCTATCTTTAGTTGTCCCCAACTACCTTCGCCACAGGAAATTCATCAAGCACAGGAATCGTCCCACTCGCTCAAAGTCTACTCGAATCGGACAAACCGTACGTTTTAATTTGATTCAGTCTTTTTCTTCTTCTTTTTCTTTTTCTTTTTCTTTTTTTGGTTTCCACTCCCATTAACTCTCCAACTTTGTTCTCTTTTAACTTTCCTTGGGACGTAGCTTGTATTTCTCGCCACAGCTATCTTCATTAGCTTAAATCATGGACGCATCCAAGATCAATTAATATTCGGTACTTCATTCTACCCTATAGCACACTCTAATTTCCACGTCCCCTCCTACACAGATCCCAATGAAAACCTGCAGACGATGTCTTCATACGCTGGAATTCGAAACAGATTTGAGGAAAGTGTACCCGACCTGAACGTTAAGTATGCTTCCCTCATCGGAAATTCCACTTCAATTCTCAATTCTCAATTCTTGAAAAGCCATGTACATGTACCATATTTGTATAATCAATCAACACCATATTCTACATCAAAACATACACCACACATACCTTCCATACCGTCTGGAAATGAACGCATGTCTTTGTCGTCCAAAAATGTATCCAGAACCAATAGCACTGGTGATGACAAAGAAGACCTGAAACACCCGATGAATCGCAACATGCCACATCTGCATATTTCAGCCAACACCGGGCGACTAACTTAGAACGTCATCAAAGGCTTTTATCGTCAATTAGCGAAAGACTATCTGTCATCTTTCACAGAAAAAATCCATCGCAGTGTATTTGTAAACATTCTTCAACGTCATTCACCGTCAGTGACGCCACCAGGTGCGAGAATGGGCACTAAATGCATGCTGATACAGATAATAGGACGAAAGATCTATTTGACAGATCCACACAACGTGACACGCAATGCGTCGAAACCATTCTATCGGACACGCACCAACGAAGTGATCTGGCTACTGTCAAAAATGGTAGGCGACGGCAGGATAAAAGATACGGAATTCATGTTAAACGTACATGACTGTGTACAGACTGTTAGCCGGGCACATAGTTATAGCGGACCTAACTTTCTGGAATCGAACCCTTCATTCACAGTGGCAGCATGCAACTTTTCAAATAATATTCCATTTCCTGTATGGGAAGGTAAACGACCGGATCGTGATGGTGGTTTCAAACAATGGGATGAGAATATGCGAAAATTCAGTATGGCAGACAAGACTAAATGGGATGATAAAATAGAACAGGCTGTATTTCGTGGGAAATATCGTACGAGTCTATACTTCAAAAATGAATCGCATGCACATGATAATTGTGAACGGGTAGGGCGGGTGAGATTAATACATCTATATGAAAAGCACGTCGCCGGCGATGTGTTGAACGTATCTGTGGGTGGAATATGTGGCGGTGTACAGAACAAACTACAACGATTGAATTTAACTCGCCATCACATGTTCAAATATGTTATCTATGTGGAGGGGATTTGTATGTGGGCTGATCGAATGCGATACCAATTATTCGGGCCGTCCATGATAATAAAGCAGGAGACTGCTTGCGGGCAGTTCTTTGAACCGCTTTTAAAACCGTTCAGGCATTATGTGCCGACGGACTTTTTCTTCTCGGATTTGATTGATCGCGTGAAATGGGCACGTGCGCATGATAAACAAGTCAAGGACATCGTGAGAAATGCAAATGACTTCGCGAGAAACTTTCTGTCGCTCAGTGGAGTCGAAGCGTACGTCCAGGTTTTGCTGGAGGAGTACACGGCGCTGTTGGAGAGCAATGTCATAGAGAGGGAGAAAGGAGCCATAGATGTTACAGACAGACAAATTGATGCGGTCACAATATAAAACTTATTCATGCGATATTCCTGCGATGCTCAATTATTTCCTCTCTGTTAGGACAAACTAGTTATTTTTTTTCTTTTCCAAAACGTTTTTTCAGACTTTGCAATGGTATGGATTCAACGTGGTGTTTTTGGCGCATGGGTGATGGCACGGCCGATTTGAAAGGTGAAACAAATTCTTTTTGGGCTCCCATTCTTTTTAATCAAATTGCACGAAGTAAGGGGCAGGGATACTCGGCGGCCACCCCTCCTCGAGAGGAGTCACCCTAAGCTGTACTGTAATACAACAAAAACAAAACATAAAGTCGGGCTTGAGTCGGGCTTAGTCGGGCTTGAACTCACGACCCAAAGGTCAAACAAAGAAACATGATAAGTCAAATAAAGAAGAGAGAAAAACACATATAGCATTTATGTTTTAATTTAGGGCCATTCGGCGATTGGTATGGAGAATGTTGGGAAATCGACATTGATGGGAGGTAGGAAATGGGAAAAAGACTGTAATGACCACTAGAAAATGGGAAAAGGTACGATTCAGTAGAAGAATCATCTAAAATTGAGGTAATTGGTAGGTACAGAAGTTCCATCACTACGTACTGTTTTCGACAAAAATCGGCTCATTTCGACACGTTCCAATATCTCGCACCATACGTGTCCGTTTTCTAAAAATGTAAACATTTTGACCGTTATGCAACCGACTGATTTTTACACCAATCAAATAAAAATTTGGCATGTTTGTCAATTCAACCTTACCTATTCGGTAATAAAAAATTATAAAGAAAAAAAATCACAGCGCCGTCGTCTTTTTATTAATGATTTTTCCGCTCCTAACAAAGGACTACCGACGACGTGAACAACATTGGTAAAGATGCTAGTGATGGTCCGCCAGAGACGACTCGTACTGAGGGTGGAGGTGGAGGGTTTATGTTGGGAAAAAAAATGAAAAAAAAAATCACATCGCAAAAATAAAAATCACAGAGCCCCCGTCTTTTTTTCTTTCAATATCACCGCCTTGCGTTTTAATCGCGTTACATCCTGTACCACTCACTTTTGTGCCCCTTTCATAATCTTGCACCAACATGGACCCTGTCGACTCATTGAAAGCACGGCTTGAGATTTAACAAGTAATCAGAATATTCACATACCAGTTTCTTTCCCGCCTCCCCGTGGTCGCCCATCAAAGAATATGGGTAATCGCAAACGATCTTGGTTTGAGAAGGGACCGAACTTAACAAACAAAAGAGTGTGGTCAAACTGCAAGATTTTGTGTAAACAAAAGTGTGTGGTCAATGTCGCTACACTGTGTTGTGTAAAATTGATAATCGATACCAAGAAAATCCAAGAGATGGATTTTCGAGGCCGTCTTTTATATTGGT
>JAULBU010076183.1:0-10049 GCA_032358235.1 Odonthalia washingtoniensis | reverse complement strand
ATGTCTAGAAACACCACCGAATTTCTCAATAACTGCTCCTCGTTCTTTCCAAACATAAACATATCATCGATCCAGACTACCATCTTGTTTTCTAACTTACCTAATATAGCCTGAATTCTGGACTATTTATATGCTCCATGTCATTCCTAGTGCCATGCAACACCCTAGTTGGAGTATACACACCTTCCGGTGTAATAAATTACTGGCATTCCCGAGACTCTTCTTCCAAGTCTAACTTCCAATACCCGTGGCTGAAATCTAATTATGCGAACATCTCTGATCCTGATACCCCATTGCGTTCCGAGTCTAACTTTTCATTGGCCATGGATTTGGTATCGTATGCATGTTCACGGGCCGCAGACCTACAGTGAATCCAAACTTTTCACGACCGTCTTTGGGAACTATTAGTGGGTCTGAGCACCATGTCGCATTGGGTTTCTTGTACAAGTGGCCATTTGTCACCAACATCTGTACAAAACGCTTGAAGAATACTCTCGATTCTCTGCTTTCTTTCCCGTTCCAGATGCAACTCTTTCCTCTGCGATTAGAACATTTGAATCAGTTTGGGTCACAGAATCCTCGCCGACAGATGCTGTACAAGGCGACCAGGATTTTTCGAAAACACAATTTCTTGACTACGTCAAGCTCAACTCAATTCAATATAGACTGATTACATCCCGTCGTCATCACAATAATACTCTTAAGCCAAAACATGGTATTAGTAGAAGAATTTTCGTAAGCCCCGTTTTTGTGTCTCCTCATTCAGACAAAACTTAAATGACTCTACTAGCAGTTAAAATTTCAAACTACCTCTATGGGTCGGACGCTATGTTGTCTTTCTAACTGGCAAAATGATAAACATCATGGTGATCTTCAGCCTATACCACAAGACCTTGAAACGGCTCATAAAAATCTTATTGCGAAACGAAAACTAACTTTAACTAGGAGAACTAAGTCAACCCGTGAACCAGTACTGCATCCAGGTGATCTGGTACAGATATTTGTCAAATAATGATACGATAAAAGTGGTAATTGGATCTCTTCTTGATGTATTCTCTCAATTTACTCCTCGGCTGGTATTGTAACGTTTCTCACCGCTAATGTTCATTATATAGTAGCTTCCGTAGAATATACACGTCCAGCCATTACTTAAGATTATTTCGCTTCAGTCGTAGTAGAATCCTTGGGCCAACTTTACCTTGCTCTCATCATAGCTAATAAACCGGAAGATGATGATGATGATGATTCAACTGAATCTCAATCTTACCACGAACCTCATTCTGATCACTATGATGCACAATAAACGTCCTACGAGATGTGCTGGCTTACTGGCGCAACGAACCTAGCTGACCCTGGTACTAAAACGGACAGTCCTCCCTCCCAGTCTCTTCACCTTCTCATTCAAAATGGTACAATTCCGCTTGATCTCCCCCATCATGAATCACGTCGCAATGACTGCTCCCTAGGATTAAATTCAACTTGAATGGAATGAATATGGGAATTATGACAAGGGCTTTTGATGTGACTTCATTTCTTTGGATCTCTCGGCCACTGTATATTTCGCGTTTTAGAATAAATTAATGATTTTTCAGCCAGAAAGGCTTGGACAAATCAATTCATGATTTTTAGCGACCAATGTCAAGATTAATTAATTTAAGATTTTTTGGAGGTTCGACTCAGTCATCAGAAGTCTGTACACGGTTACCATTCATCCTTGTGTTTTTATGTCACTCTAAACCTTTAACGTCCATAAATTTAGACATGGTACTTACTACCATGTATATCAATACTATAGATAAATAGTATTGAATCTTTGGTATGTATCATGGTATGTCTTGCACGCAAATACATTTCAGTGCAATTAATTTACGTGTCGTCTTCAACCTATCCTTTTTCCTACTTATATGTACATTGAGACATAGTCCTAGTCTCAGTTGAATATGAAACAACTGCCAATAAAAAAAATCCAAAACGAACAGCATATTAACTTCCGTAATTTGTAAATTTTCTACCCTTAGCTGTACAGAAGCTCTAGTTCACTGTCTATCATTATATTTATGGTCTCAGACTTATTTGCTTTCCTCTATCTACTTCGACCCCATTTCACTGCTATTCCTGACATTCCCAATCTCTTCATCAACAGCTTCTTCAACATCAGCAGCGTACGTGAATGGATGTATCTTGACCCCTTCCCGATAGATTGGCGTGCGGTGTATTTACCACCATTTCAGGTAGCTCAATCGTCCTCAGACTCTCATCGCCGATCCAGCGTCTACTATCTATTTCAGAATTCATGCTCTTGACTTCATTCTTTGCTAGATACATTATCTCAACGGCATACTTATCTATTATGTAGAAGTTATTTGTCGTCGCTCCATTCGGTAGCCACTTTAAACTGGTATATGCTGTTTTCAGCACGTGTAGCACTTTTATGGTGGCTTCATGCTGGTTATGTACCTCATCTGCACCAAATGAATCATAAATTGGGCAGACCTATACGAGGTCGCCAAACTGGAGTAACAAATCCCCTTTCATAATCCAGTTGCAATTAGTTGGTACCCTCCATGAAAAGGAGCACAGGTCAACATTGTTTGATTCTGAAAAGTTCTACTCGCCCCCGTTCCCATTGTCAAACTTCATCTCTATAGTATTAAGCTAGTATAATATGGAGGAATTCGAGAATTAAAATGCTACCCAACTTGTAAATAGCTTGGTCGGATTAGTAAAATCATATACAAATGATAAAAATATTGATTACATGTCTGTTTAGAATTACAAACCAAGCACAAGTACATAGCACTTAGCTAATACTTCTTCAAACTGCATTATTGCAGCGTGGATTATACTTCATGTAAACTCGGCAACAACTTACGATGGATAATAGATGGAAAGCATCTAAACATTATTCTTTATAAAATTGTTCTTTACATTGAAAAAAATATTGAAAGACACTGGAAGACATACAGGTCCATAGTGTAATACAGTTTAGTAATTACGGTTATCACTTTGCTAGACGTGTGCGCTTACGGTGAAGTGTGGTACTTGATTAACTACGATAGTGATAAATACCAGTGATATTAGGATGGGCACTATGATTGGGAATACTTTCATTCCTCGAAGACGTATTTTGAAGTAAAGCAAAATTTGCATTTCACCTTCGTTTTATGTGCTAGGCCACTCCATAATTATTTTCGTCATCGGACATCATTGTCTGCACTTTTTTTCTGGATCAGCGTGATAAGCATTACTAGCTCTATGTTTTCCCACGTTCATACCAGTGGTCGTTGACGTCAGTATCATCACGAAGTAATGAAATGAAAAGTAGCGTAGACCTCTTCGTTTTTTATTTTGATTTCATAATCATCAATATATTCAGCATGTCCAGGAATATTTTGGCTACGTCTGTACAATGGGAGGAAGATTGATTGATGGTGAGATGAAGCACGATTACACGATCGATGCGAGGAGCGGTGGCAGAGTTACGACGATCTCATTTCATTTTTGAAGCAGCAATTTTCCTATATATTTATGCAGACACCTTTTTTTGTTCACAAATGTTTTCACTGTAGTTTACTGCTAATGGACGGTCTGTTTGTATGCAAAGCGCAGTAGCCATCTCCGCTTCCCCCAACTCTTCGAGGAATGCTTTCGACATTTGGCACACGACAATGTTTTACATATTTTCGGATGAAAATGGTAATACATGTTGTGATGTTAATAAGAATGGAGATGAGAGGTTTGATTCAGATTGTGAGGTTTTTTGGGGAGGTTGAGCGAATTAGAAGTATACAAGTGGCCACTCTCAAAACAAAAAATGGATTGGATTATGCAAGCTTTCATGGTAAGCGTTATTTATTTTTATGTGGTTACGGCAGAGAAGAAAAGAACAGCAAATGCGATGTTGAAGATTAAAAATAAAAATTTTAATCTTGAAATTAAAATAATAATAAATTTAATTTTGTGAATTGGTCAATAATAAGTCATACTGCTGCTGCTGGGTACACGGGCAACGGGGCAGCAGCATATGTTTAGTGGTTTAGTAAAACAGGTTACAGTAGATTTTTGGAAATCAGTAAAGAATACGGTTACGGGAATACAGATGATGTATCGGGAAGTATAAGAACGGTATCGATGTTTATTGCGTATGTTATTTGGGACGGTTTTAGAAATTTAATGGGAGAATTGAACAGTTTTAATTTTAAATTTTCCAATTCCGTAATGCGACGTTGACTAAATTTAGACTTTACAGTGCGTGAGTGATTTTATTGGAATAAGAAAATTTGAAACTTTTCACACTTTTAATTTTCTTAATTGTATGTATGACGTTTCTCTTAATTTGTACTAAAAAAAATTAAAGACAACGGAATAATGAAGGTTACCCACGAGGCACTGAATTGTACGTTGTTGCGAAATCAAAAGAAGGCCGCTAAACGGTTCCTTTTCTTCCTTTCCTTTTTTTCTTTACCCACAACCACGGACATTATTAAATATTAATTTGTCCGAATCCTTAACAATCCCTAACAATTCCTTTTTCAATTTCAATTTTCTATTCCACTTTCAATTCCCAATTCCCATTCAACAATTCCCATCTTATCATTATCATTATCAAAACTTCCATAACTTCTCACTTCTCTTCTTCTTCTCCTCTTTCTCACTTGCATAGCATAGCAAACCAATCCTCAACACTCTACCATTCAAACTATCATGGATACCACCGGAATTAACACAATCTCCGATGAGAATAGCAACGTACATACCAATGCTCGTGCTACCAACCACAATAACAACAAACAAACAGCTGTAAAGGGTCATCATCATGTCGCTGGTGGTATCCATAAAGGACTCCATACCAAACGAGCAGATTCAAACTCACTAGTCTCTAAGAAGAGGGCCCTAGGTGATATTACTAATGCCGTAACTTCTCGTCAACCACGTCAACAAAAATCTGCTTGTTTACCTTCTGATTTCCCACATAAACAACATCAACATCAACTTCAACTTCAACAAGAACAAGAACAATGCTCTGAAACTACTCGTAGGTCATCCGCTAGAGTTGCGGCTCGCAGAATACATCAACTGCAACAAACGCATCGACAACGGATTCCGTCAATTGACATAGATGAACAAGATAAACATAATACATTGCACGTATCACAATATGCAAAAGCTATCCATGAACATTTAAGAGTCCAAGAAGTTCAGTATCATCTACCATCAATGGAACACATAGCAATAAGTAAAAGACATCCGGAATTGAATGAGAAAATGAGAGCTGTTTTGATTGATTGGTTGATGGATGTACATAGCAAACATAGATTGAGAACAGAATCTTTATTTGCTTGCATATCATTATTGGATCGTGTTTTAGCAACATCTGATTTTCCTATAACAAGAAGAACATTACAATTAATTGGTATGGCATGTTTATGGATATCTTCTAAAGTTGAAGACAGTATCCCACCAGATGTTTCAGATTTAGTATATGTATGTGATAGCGCATATACAAGAGAAGATATAATATCAGCTGAAGCAACCATACTAAGAATAACTGATTTTGATCTTAATGTGCCTACAACTTTACCATTCCTAAGAAGAGCTATTAAAGCTGCTATATCTTTGAATTATATACATGAATCAGTTAATGATAATAATCTTGAAGTTATTCAATATCTCTCAAGATATTTATGTGAATTATCTTGGTTTCATAAACAATCTTTCAAATATAGACCTAGTATGATGGCTGCTGCAGCAGTAAGAGTAGCTACATCAGCAATATGTGAAAATACAGGTGATTGGACTTCTGATATGGTATATTATACAGGTTGGTCGGTTGAAGAATTGAATGAATGTGAAGATATGTTACGAAATGTTGTTATTGTTGAAGAGATTGAAGTATGTGGTATTACTTCGAAACTAACGGCACTTAAACGCAAATTCCAAAACTCCAAACATCATCATATCTCTTCTAAATTTCCTCACCTCTTTAGAGCTAAACAATAATGATGTAATGATTTTTTGTCATAACCCATATTGTTTCCTCTTTTTCATTTTATAAAATCGGGTTAATTTACTCTTTTTCTTTTTTTGGATTACATAAGATTTATAAAACAAAATCAAAATATCATTAAAAAATCATATTTTATGTTTATCTCATTTCTTATTCTTCCGTTCGCAAACTTTGCTTCAAGCTTCAAAACTTCACTGTATTCGTCCTTCCCTTTTTGCTTTCTTTGCCAAACTAAAAGAAATCGTATTATTAACCGAAGAGAAATGATAAATTGCAAATGAATTAGAACCGATGCATACATACTCCGATACTATGACCGATTGCAACCTCCAATTTCGAAACCTCATACGTTCACATTCAGGTAACCCATCAGTCATGTATGTATGTATGTATGTATGTATGTATGTATGCATGTGTGCATGTATGTATGTATGTACAACAGCGCTTACGTGAATTATTGTTTCGCTATATGCTGTCTTTGGGGGGGGGGTTGTGTTTTCCTGTATTTTAATTAAAAATTCAACACCCTTACGTTAATTATGCTCCTAAACTGTTTTTGGAAAATTTATTATTATGGTCGTTCCTACTCCTTTTTCTTAAAAACTTTTTAACTGTACCTTCTTCATCACTGCAAATAACGTTTTGTCATCCATTACTAACTGCTGAAAAATTATCTCACCACGCAATCTCTAACTGGACTTCTTTACATTTCCAACAATTTCCTTTTCAACACGTACTAGCATGTCCACTTCTCTGTCGCCTAATGACGACCGCCTACAGAACCGTACTCACCTATCTATCAATAATGAAAGAAAAAATACAAAAGCTGCCATACTTTATTTCGTGGATCTGCAATTTTTCATAATGAGTGACAAACATGAAACATATCACAAATTTAATCAAAACATAAATCCTCTATTGTTGTGTAGATAATACATACACTAAAATCCAGTTGTCGGACAAGGATCTCGTCATCAAACTATGGACAACAGGGCCTATTTCACGTTGTCTTGTATACTACGTGCATATCATATTGCATTTGTTTGACAATGTACAATGGTCACACATTTGTGGAAAACATGCATGGTGTGCAATAACTGTACCAACGCCCCCGTTCTCAATTCCATTTCCCAATAATCTGCGCAGCGATGTGTTATCGTTCACAACTGTAGCAAGCATTACAACCCATGGTCCACGAAGAGACGCTGCCACACTAAATTGGACGGAGATTAAAATTGGACCAGTGCAAAGACGAGTTTGAAGTAAACTAAAAGTCGAAGTGAAGAAGGTGATGAAAATCGGGACATAATAATTTGGATTTGAATTTGGAATTTTTTCCAAATTATTTAAATTTATTATTTCTGTGGGACATTTCACAGGTCCCAATAATATTCATCATACTCCACACATTCCGCCACAATAAAAAAGAAATACAATGCGCCGAACCAGCATTGCAATTTTCTATTGAATATCCTATATCCCATTACGAGAAGCAATATGTATTGAAGTATGGGTCATTAATTAGCACCACCCACAGCCATACCAATGATTTATAAATTCAAAAGTCATTTCGTCATTTCTTATCGCTTCTCTCGAAATATATATCGTCGTGGGTTGTTCATGTCGACATCATCTGCCAGGTTACGTTTTTATCAACCGGCTGCACAATTCACCGATGCCAAAAATACATTTGTTCTACAGTAAAAAAATTTATGAACACACCGAATACATACGAATGGAAGGAAATAATATCAGATTTGTTATAGGAAACAGCGCACATGCAAATAAATCGCCAGCATAACATTTATTATTATGGAAAATTATCGATTAGCGTGGAGATTCTATCGAAAATGACCGGTCCAGACGGAAAAGCCGTCTGAGGGGGTTGGGGGAAACATGCGGAGAACTAGTTCTTTGATTCAGATATATCCCTACTGATAACTGATATCATATTCTGGCATATCCTAAAATCGAAATTATCGAACATAATGCTGTATGCCGATATGATTTAAACGTCCTTTTCAAACAATGTTACTAGTATGTGATACTAGACCATATCCATCAGTGGGTCGGTCACACAGTGTACAAGAAATTTTTCAATTTTCAACCATTTCGCTTCATTGTTACCAGTCATTTTCGTGCATTCTTTCCACACATGACAATCCAGTATATGATCAGTAGGGGTTAGGAATACTTCACTTCGTGAGAAGCAGGGACAAGAACAGGGGCTTAGGTATCGAACTAGGGTTTTTCTGGGATTATTAGGTGACAGCTCTTGGACAACAGTGTATTAAATCATTAATTTTGATTTGTTGAAGCAGTCACTTCATCTGAAGAAAATAGATGCTCCACTGGCGGATAAAGTCAGTATGTAATATCATTTTTCTCCTCCTCCTAATAATTCAATAATGGCCACTATTTTATTATTGCATTTTACGGTCATACCCTTTTCCACATTTTTAGAAAGTACCAGTAACAATTCAAAATAAGGCCTTATTCATGTGAAACGATTTTCGGTCAGAAGTCCTAATCAGTGACTGATTTTGGTACTCTACCGTGGTCTGTAACTACCCGAAATAGAGGAATCCTTTTATTTAAGGCTAAATATTTTGATTGAATGGGTGAACGCGTGCAGATTTAGACCACTGAGGGGGTGACTCTATTCTGAGAGTAGGTCAAAAGACGCCCAGAGTTTCAACAAGTTCCAGTATGAGATTGAGGACACTAAATGACATGAAAGTTCCAGTATGAGACTGAGAGCATTAAATGACATTAAAGTTCCAGCCCAGCATGAGACTGAGGACATTAAATGGCATTAAATGTCCTCAGTCTCATGCTGGAGCTTGTTGAATCTCTGGGCATCTTGTGACTTGAGGACATTTAAGGACAATAAATGTTGTCAGCCTCATTGTGAATCTTGTTGAATCTCTGAGCGTCTTTTAACCAACTCTCGAAATCTGAAATACTGCCGTCTATCACCATCGTCGATCAGCATCAACTTTATGACATCTCCATTTAACTGCCGGATTGGATCTCGATGATGCTGGGTGAGTGCACAATTCATACATCCTATAAAATATATCCGCAGGATTAATTGTTATAAATAATATAGAATTTAGTATAGTACGATACGAGCATAAGAACGGGCCCTCCTTTAATCAGTCTTTGAGTTGCGTCAGCTGTCTTTAAGCAACATTACTAATGTAGGAGCTTCGTCATGGCATGCAAATTCTATACTTTTGTTTCCTCCCTGATCTCCAACAATCATTTAATTCTAGTCAATCAGGCCCCACACTAATGATGTACACCAAGAATATCCACACTAATTAATAGTTTTATTAACGAATTCAGAAATTCAGAAATTCAGAAATACCCCAATCTTATCAAGCAACACACTTGACAAAACGTTAATCTAATGATTGAGAAGAGGGTTCATTTAAATGATGAAATCCAAATAAATTCAAGCCGTTCATAAATAAATTCCTGTCAAAAGGGGTGTACGCATCCCCAACCATGTCCAAGTTTGACATTACACAATATGATAGTAGTACAATGTAGGTACAAGAAAGTAGCCAATAGAAGATGGGGCCCTAAGTGACTTGTACATTCTCACAGCGCTCATTGGTGAATGTGACTGTACCCGCACATACACATTAAATGGGTGCATTCAGGAACTCGGAAAGCTAAATTGCCAGAAAGTAGCAAAAGAAAAAATTTTTCATTTAATGTCCTGCTACAGAAACTACTCAGCAGTGCTAAACATCTGTAATGATGCTTACAGTACTGTTGTCGGAGTGCCTTAACACATTAACCGTTCCTGTGAAAAATTTTCTCTCCTCTGAGAGAAACAGAAACGGTTCTCGTTGTTTCGGAATTGCCGCAAACCGACGAGGGCCAAACCGAAACGGTCGACGAACTTCTGCTCCCGCGAATATGACAGAAAGAAATGAAGCGTGGTATATCGTAGGGCAGGGACAGTACGGCCGCACTACTTATGAAAGTAACTGAGCCGATGATGGCATGTTCCCAAAACAATCCTATC
>JAULBU010076172.1:0-10049 GCA_032358235.1 Odonthalia washingtoniensis | reverse complement strand
CTCACGTGCCATGCGAGAACATTTTCTGAAAATTCCACGTCTGTCATCATTACCAGTGTCACCAAACTTTGCTAATTTTTTGTTTTTTCCTGCTGATTCTGATTGTGATGCAGTTTCAACTGCGTCACTTTTCTTCCAACTTCCATCATGTTCACCATCAATGTTGTCATGTTGGTGTTTCACAGTATTATAATTTGATTTGATTTGTGCTTGTGACGTTGTTGCAACATTGTTTTGTTTTCTTCAATTTGAAGAAAAAGACTGAACCGACCGATGAATTTTGGAAATGACATTTTCTAATTATTGCTGTTTCAGAACGAAGTAGAAGTTCAAAAATTTTCAATCATTCCTCTTTTTCATAATGTTTAATTACTTTTATGACGGCTTTCCGTTGAACGGACAAGTTTCTTTAGCTAGCTACTGTAATCGGTGAGTTATCTGCTCCCCGTCCAAACAGAAATGATTGATTCTATAGTTTTTGAAAAATGTGATAACCATTCAGATTAAAATCTCGATTTCTGGAGTGGGGTTGAAATGTGGGAATTTAAAACTTTTTTTTTTTAAAAACACCTGTTTTAAAAAACATTAAAAAATTAGGTGTTTTATGTAATAACCCTATGACCGATTTCCCACTACCGTACAGTTACAGTACTACGGGGATAGTAACTGTACGGTAGGAGCTTCCACAAAACATCTACGTATTAAAAATAAAAAAAACACTTTAGAAAATTTAAAAAAAAATGAAAATGAAAATTAACTTTGTGCATTCCTTGTCTTTTTTAAAATTAAATATTTGACGTTATTATTTGCACCAGTACAACTCCACTGTCTATTCGTAACGAATCAGAAAATCAAAATGCAAACCACCGCCGCTGTTCCTGCATAACATCACCCGCCATAATTTTTCTCTGCCTACAGAACAAGATGTAACCCCACCTACATCAACATCGCCTGTCCTTCTTCATCATATCACACATCCACCAACACCATCATCGTTTTCACCGCCATCCAATTATTCTCCTTCTCAATTGTTAACCTCCGCTTTACCCTCAACCTCTACAACAGTCACAAGAGATGGCGGTCGTGACAGCGTACGAGTTGGATGATTGCAGAGGTAGCCCACCAGATTCATTAGGTCAGCTGGATAAATCCCAACACCAATTGACAAATGATGTAGCTCTTATACACGAATTCATCCCTGCGGAAGGTTTATGCACAGCATTAATATCCCCACAGCGTATAATTGTAATGGGTGGATTAACAGGTGATAACCGAGTAATTCCATTTTCTGTAGCCCGCTATTTAGACATGGACGCTAACTCAGCTGACGGAATTCACGGTCATGTATGGACTAAACCAATATCTCTTCGGGAACCAACCTTGAATACAACAACGTCTGGCCGTCGACCAAGACGTGCTGCTACTGCATTGAACTCTGAGGACCCAATCATTCCGTCCTCTAGAGGGGATCAAACTATGGTATATGTTCCGACTAATAAAATGTTGTATCTTATAGGTGGCTTGAAAGTTGGTGGTAAACAAAAAGGTCAAGCATGTAAATCTATATTCACATTTGATATCACAACAAGATTATGGAACCAAGTCGAGGAGAATGATAGTGGTAAAAGAAGTGGTTCGAGGAAAAGCGTCAAACAAGCAGTTGAAGATCAATTTGGTCCAAGACTCTCACATACCGCAAATTTCATTTCAGCAGTACCTGATTTACAACAACAGAGAGCTCGTTCTAGATCAAGGTCATTTGGATTCATTATTGCGTACGGTGGATATTCATCAATGTCGGACAAGAAACCTAGGTCAGACGTACATATATTCGACGTGAAAAATGAACGTTGGAGCTTACGTTGTACCAATCCAGGTTCTTTACCACATGCTCCTGGACGAGCATTTCATGCGTCAGTCGTCACCGAGTGTGAGAAATATTTCATTGTTCACGGAGGTTGTAAAGGGGATTTCAATGAAATTAATGATCTCTGCAGTGATCTTTTCGTATTCGATGTTAAAGCAAGTGTATGGAAGAAACCAGAATTACATCCTTCATCTGCTTTACCACCCACTGCTAGAAAGTTTCATAGTATTGAGCGTGGAGTAGGTAAGCATGAAGGTTCACTTATTCTTTTCGGTGGTATACTCGAAAATGGGACTATTTCAGGTGATATGTTTGTATTTCGACTTGTCAAATCTGGTAATGATACTATCAAGGGAACGATGTCTGTTATTTGGGAACGTGTCGAATTAAAATTACCACCAACTTTATCATTCAATGATGAAAGAAATCCTCCTAATCCTAACGAGGAATATGCGGTATCGAATGCATCACTGATTCCCGTTCCGATGTTAGGTAAGTATGTCGTTATTGGTGGACATGGAAAAGATGGTATCCGTCACTGTCCGTTCTTACTTGACCCTTCTGACGAGCCCGACATAGGCACTCCGTCAAGTTTACGAAAGGAATCTAAAGAGACGAATACACCAGTAGTTGAACCCAAAAAATGGCGTACCGCCCCTACTGCTGTTGCAAAGGCCAAATTGGAGTCATCTTCTGTTAACAATGCAGAAGATGGTGACAAGAATGAGGCATTGTCTAAACCTTCTCAGATGGATGAACTTCATGCTCCCCGTCGATCGGTCATGTCTTCATTACAACCTGTGACAAACGAATTGGAGAACACTCTAGAGTCCCCGATTCTCCTCGATTCGGACAGTATGGCTGTTGAGAATAGTCATCGTGCTTGTAATGATGGTAGCAACGATAAAGCAGATGCTGAAAGTGAATCTATTTTTGATGTTCAATCTGATCAAATGCAAGACGTATCACCACCAATAGATCAGTCTCCGCCCCCTGGTCCATCGCCTCCAATCAATCCATCGCCGATGATGGATACAACTTTAGCCCCGTATTTACCTCAGCAAGAAGGACACACTGAATGTCAAAACGACGTTGATAATGGAAACAAAGAGGAACACGACTCGGCAGTAAAAATTGGCAATGGGAAAAACGAAAAAGAGAACGAAAAAGAGAACGAGAAGGATGAAGAGAAGGAGGAAGAGAAGGTAGGGGAAATGCAGATGGAAAAGAAGAAGCAGCAAGAGCAAAAGGAGAAGGAGAAGGAGAAGGAGAAGGAGAAGGAGAAAAACCTTCAAATGCAGAAGGATAAAGAGAAAGAGAAAGACCTTCTAATACAGAAGGATAAAGGAGAGGAAAGGGCAAGAAAAGATGGCAATGTTAAGAATACCGATTCATTAGGAGGGGAACCAGTACCCTTACCCTTACACAGATTCCGCTCTAGAAGAAATGAAAATGAGGTCGCGATGAATGAAGATGACGATTTTCAGCCTCTACGCAGCGCAACGCGAAAGCGACGACGCGCCTCACCCGTCGCTGCACCTATAACGAAGAAAAAACGGACCGCTCCAATAAAGTCAGACATCATGGACCTAACATCGGATTTATCACGCGATGAGCCACCAACAGGCTTTGACGGCGGGGCTACTCTCCCATCTGCAAATGATTCCGATTTTGTTGAAGCTGTGGAATCAGGTCGTCGCGGCCGTGGCAGAGGTCGCGGCCGAGGACGCGGCCGTGGCAGAGGAAGGGGGAGAGGGCGGGGACGAGCGGCAGTGCAGGCGGAGGCGGAAGAACAGGAAGCAGCTCTTGCGAGAGAGGAGGTGCAACGTGAACGAAATAATGAAGTAATTATTAATGGATTGAAACAGGAATTACGTGATGTGAAAAGAGAGAAGGATCGACTTGGCGAAGAGGTTCGAGATCTTAGTGATCAAATCAGAGATCATATTGATAAGGCTAAGGAGCGTCAATTATCCGAAGATATTGATAGAGTAAATGGTGGTGCTGGGTTTGGTGGTATTGGTTTGAGTAGAGTTGATGAAGATATCTCTCGTTCTCGTACGGCTGAAGTGAGAAGAGAGGAGGTGCTGATGGCACAGGTTGCGGAATATAAAGTGAAGTATGAGGAAGTGTTTGCTGAGAAGGAAAATCTACTTAATAAGAATCGTGTCTTGGAGGAAGAGAAAAACGATATCAATTCCCAACTCATCGAGTCGAAGAGCGTTCTTTCACGGACATGTGGTCAGTGTGATGAGCTTCGGAAACAGGGGAAAGAAGACCGACAGGCAGCATTAGTAGCTGGCCAGTCTGACGAACGATCAAAACGACTTCTGCGAAAAGCAGAAGAAGATCGACTTTTACTGAAACGAGATGTAGAGGACAAAATGCAAGAAATTCAAGAAATGAAACGTCAGCGCGCGGAAGGTGATGAGGAATTATCCACTAAAGGACAGTTGGTAAAATCCTTTCAGGGAAAGTTGGCGGAAGCTACTAAGAGGCATGAAAATTTCGATGGGGATAAACGACGATTGGAGACTGACTTGAGAAGTGAGAAGGAACGGAGAGAAGAGGAGAGGAAAATTAATGAAAACGTCCTGTCCGAGAAGCAGGCATTGGAGGAACGGAATATAGAATTGACGGCGGAGACAAGTACTGTGAAGACTGAATTGGAACGCATGGTGAGAGAATGTGAACAGGCGATGAGTGAGGGGGATAAACTCAGAAGAGAATTAGAAGAGGAGAAGAAAAGTAGTATGGAAGTTGGGGTTGAACTTAATCGCGTGTCCAGGCATTTGGAATGGGCCAAACAGAGGAAAAACGTGCTACAGGTTACGTTAGAGAAGGAACGAAAGGCTCTTTCACATCTCATGCCGAACCTGTTCAGTATTACGAGCCAGTTCCATGCTGTCGTTTCGAGCATGGTGCTTGAGGATGATGAATTTGAAGCGCCGAGCAAGAGAAAGCAAACAACCCAGAAGGATAGTGTAGAGATTGAGAAGAGGAGAGGTCAGGATGACGACGAGGTTATCAAACAAAGTGATGATGAGGAAATGGTCGAAATCGTTGAGAACGCTGCTGCTTTTAGAAGCGCCAGTTCTGGTGGCGGAGACGATGATAATGATGACGATGAAGCAGAGAAGGAGAATGGAGTAAAAGCTATTGAAGCTGAAAAGTCAACGGACCTTGAAAAGAAAAAAGAAAAAGAAAATGGAATTGGAAAGGGCGATGAAAACGCCGAAGATGATGAAGACGAAGAAGATGAACCCTAGAACATTAATTTTAAATAATAAAACTCCGTTGTAATTGTTTATTATACATACATTCAGAAATAAAATTTATACATATACTTTTTCGTTATACATCAATCATCAAACTATTCACATAATATTATTCATACTAAGTGGACGAAACGATTTCCACCGTTTTTATAAAAACGACGAGAATGAGCCGTCCATAGTATCTCGTAGAGACGAATAGGTCTTTCCGGCCGCAGTAAGAGATGAAGGCGAAAGTGAGAAACGCCAAGAACCCAAAGGAGAAACACACATCGTCGCACTCTCGCACGTGGCACCACCTGACAATGAAAAGGTTTCGACATCTTCAGTCATTCCTGGTGTTACCATTCCACCCATTGCCCCATTGGCGTACGGAGTCCAAGAGTCAGGGAACATTACATCTTCAAACTGTAAATGTGATAACTCATCATGTCTACCACCACCATACCGTCTATTGCTATCGTCAAGTTGTGAAAATGTAGCTTGTTCGGACAGTAATGGAAGGTATGCTGGTAATAAACCATCGACTACATCTGAAGCAAATCTGAAACTAACATCTCTGTCACGCTGTTGATTAATATTTAAAGATGATAATGGTGATGATGACATGAAATTATTATCATTCATGAAACAATCTGACAAGAATGCAACAGCTGGTTCATGTGAACCGGTGGGAGCACGATATTTATCACACACATTTTGCCAAACATGAAAAAAACGATTTGATAATGACGAAAAAACTTTGGCGAATTTAGTAGATGATAATGGTTTCGAATTAGTAGAGTGTGAGTGTGATAAGTTAGGTGAATGATATTGATCAAGTAATTGATAATGTGGAGTTTGTATACATATATCAGCAGAACCTGTAAACCACCAAGCAAGACGTCCACCACCGATTTGAAAATAATGTACACTTGCACGTAAGCTTGGAAGTATCGGATGTCTTGGATGTAAATTCACTGTTACACCAACTGATTCACGTTCATCAGTTAGAAACGATGTTGATGATGATGTTGATGATGAAGGATAAGTACTACGGCGAACAACATCAATAGATGCATGTGAGAATGCACGACCTCCTCTCATAACTCTGCGTGGTGTAGTTGATAATGTGTTATTTATATTAAACGATGATGAAGGTGGTTCTTTAAATGTACCAAGACCATCTGCAGCAGCTGCTTCTTCACAGATTGTTTGCTGTGCACGCCAACAAAGTGCTTCGAATGATGGAAAAATGTCAAGACTAAATGTAGAGTCATTCCTTCTTCCATCGTTGCTGTTTTCACTATGGTTATCTTTACGAGTGTGGCGAGGGCCGTGCGAGCATGTCACTGGTTTCGGTTTCAAATGCTCTACATTGCTATGATGTTGATGATGCTTTGAATGATTATGACTTGGTCTTCTGGACACATGTTGCCGTTGCCATTGTGCTGACGCAGAATGGGAGTGACGTACATGAAGCAAAGGTGTCACAGAAATAAAGGTTTGCATCTTTTGTTCTTCAGTTTTATGGTTCAGCGAGGTGGGGGGTGCAGAAAAACATTGGTATGTGGACAACTAAAATGGGAGATCTTGGTGCTTTTTTCACTACATCGGATAGTTGACAGACTGTTTGTGGTCTAAATTAACATAAGTAGCCCAATGGCTTTACTACACGTCGACAGTGTGTCTGGTTTCGTTGGATGAATTCCAATGCTCGTCTTCATCGTAATCTTCGCTCATTCAGAGCCTCATCAATAATATCGAAAGCCAGTTCCAATTTCTCATTGGCCGATTCGTCATTATTATCCAAAAGCCTTCGAATGGCATCAAAATATCCATTTCTCAGTAAACGTTCATCTATACTCATTTCCTTCAGCAGTCGATCAACCCACTTTTGCTGCCCCGATCTAACAGTCATTTGTAACAATAACGCATACGTTACGTTATTCGGTACGATACTTCTTTCTTTCATCATGTCCAGAATCTGCATACCCCGAGTTAATTCTTTTCTCCGTTTAGCACCGCCGACTAAACATGAAAAAGTATAGACATTAGGTTCAATTCCTTTAGATTCCATATCATCAATCAGCTTCATTGCACCATCTAAATCACCCGATTTAGACATTGCAGATATCATACATGTATACGTCACAAAATTTGGTGTTAGTCCTTGATGTTTCATATCTCCCAACAATCCACGCATTTCCCTAAATCTACCGTCACGCCCTAATGTATCAATTAATGTTGAATATGTAATTACATCAGGTGTACATCCAGGAGTATCACGCATGATTTGCATTACTTGCAAGGCAATATCAGAAGCGTAATGATCTGAATTATTCGTATTCGATTTCGCACTGCCACGTCTACAAGCAGTTAATAATGCATTGAATGTTACAACACTTGGATTAATTCCATTTGATACCATCTGTTCATGTACTTTAAATGCTCGTTCTAACTGCCGTGCCTGACCACATAATGTTATCAACGTAGTGAATAATTCAACGTTCAATGTCCCTAATTGACGTTCAATCATATCATCATATATTGAAAAAGCTTCATCTACTTTCCCAGCGCGTGTTGCCGTCGCCATCAATGCGTTATATGTCACTTCATTCCCATCGATTCCCTGCTTACGCATGTGTGCCTCAACCGCTCGTGCTCTTTCTAAATGAGGAGATTCACATGCTGCAATGCCTGAAATTAAAGTGTTGTATGTCACCAAGTCTGGTCGTACCGCTTCGGTACTCTCAAAAGAATTTGATGGTCTACTGGTACGAGATGGAATAGAAGTACGAAAACGATTGGATGGATCATCTCCGCTGTTTTGATTTCTATTTCTGTTGCCGTTGTTATCATTTACTCTGTGCCTCATTCCTGTCGTCATATTGCTTTCTGACTTAATATTGTCAGTTGTTTCATGACTCTCAGTGAATCCATCATCCGTACCTTCGTTAGTACTAACGACATCAGAAACGATACCTAAATCGTCGGGCGGTGTTCGACCCTCAATGGGTTCCAGACCTGCTGCAATTTCCATACTAGCGACGAGATCAAAAGCTTCTTCCAACATTCTAGCTTTCCTGAAGCCATTAATGACGGAATTATAACTATAAATATCCCGTGGAATTCCCCATAGAGGCATGCGATGAAGAACACTAAGTGCTACGTCAATTTCATCACTTCTTACACAACAAGAAATAAGTACATTACAACTAACAACATCCGGTAAGATATTGTTTTCAGCCATTGACTTCAATGATGCGAAAGCATCTTCAACACGATTTGTTTTAGCACAAGCATTTAAAAATGTATTATATGAATATCTATTAAGATAATATCCATTTGAAACACATTGTTCATGTACAATTTTAGCTTCATCGACTAATAATGATTTACATAATGAAACATATAAGAAATTAAATGCTTTCGGTTTCATATATCGTGCATCTTCTCCTCTTTCAACTAAACGCTCAAAGGTTCGATATGCTTGTTTGCTACCACTTCTCGATGATATTTTCATTGATGCATAAAACACGTCATTGTAAATTCTTGATGAGAAACTTTCACGCAGTCTTGGATATTCAAATGTTGCATCAAATACACGAATAATTCCACGCCAGTTACCGACTGATGTTAATGCATTGATTATACCTAAAATATCTTCGTGATTTAAATGGTCAATAGTACGAAGGGCGATGGCCGGAAGTAGATTAAATTTTCGGTTTGATATAGCTTCTTCTATAGTCATATCATCCGATTGTAATGATGATGATGATGAGGCTGAATTGGAAGAGGTCGAAGAAGGTGAAGGGGATAAGTATGAAGATGATGAAGAAGAGGGCACGGGTGTCGCTCTTCCCGTAGGTGATACACTACCTTCGACAATGACACTCCCGTTATTGACTATCATGTTATCGTCGGTATTATCATTATCCCTACTGCGATTGATGTTGTTCGTTGTGTACGTTCTCTTATCGATTGTGGTGCTACGAACTCGTTTTCGCGGTGGAGGTCGTAAAAGTGGGTAATGTTGTTTGGTTGTCGGTCTGGTGATAACGACTTGTTGGTTGTGGTGCAATGATGGTGACGTTGTGTTTGCCGATGGCCGAAGAAGAGGAAGAGGAAGGTAATGCGTGAAAAGAACTGTTTGTCGTATCATTTTGTCGCCGTCGTGGTAGTTGAAAAGAAACAAATATGTTGGAGGAAGGAGGAGAGGTTTCTTGGAGGCGGTGCAGGTGAGCGGGTGAAGTGAAAAAAAGTAGACTATAATTTTGGTCTGAATTTTCTTGCGGAGATCATTGCTTCGTTGCTTTTTGTGATCATAAATTAAAATTATTTTAGGGAACGTTTTATGAGGCTGCATACAGTACACGTACTAGTACACAGTTGTCAACAGAATCAAAGGTCAAAATTTGACCAAAATTTAATTTTGATTCCCCCCCCCACGACTATGAATCGTCCTAACTGGATCTGTTTCAGCAAAGCCGTAATTCTGAATCAAGTCAATCAGTTCAAACAAGAGCGTAACGCTACATACCTTTTCGCTTTTAGGGATGACGGACAGGGATATAGTATAACCGACAAGCGTTCAAAGATTCTGATAAGCGAGTGTGCAGACAACCGAAGGTTATACTTTTTATTGTTTATTATGGGCTTGGGACCTCCATTCTCCAAAATAGAAATGCTAAATGTTAACAGCCAGACCCTGGAAAAAAAATTAGTATATACTTTTGGACATTTATATTATTATTTCCCCCGAAACGAGGGAAATAACTTAATACAGTGTTTCCTCGCTATAGACATGTCCCTTTATAGGGATATCCGCGATATAAGCATAGCACATCTGGATCCCAAAAAAAAACCGTTGATTTTATAGGTAAAATTCAAGGTTTCGTGAATACCTGCATATATGCATAACGCCA
>JAULBU010076161.1:0-10049 GCA_032358235.1 Odonthalia washingtoniensis | reverse complement strand
ATCATACACTTCTCTTTATTGAACCATCGTTATTTTCCTGAAATAACGATGAAATTGTTCAAATCACAATCTGTTTTGGTGTCAGCGGTCTAAAAAATTAAAAACGTGTACATTTTTTACTCCCATACTGATAATATACTGATTATCGTTATGCCATAATCCTCTAATATTATGATACAATATTATTGTATAACTGTAAAAGTGTAGAAATGTTTTAAAATTTCGGAAATTAATCAAAAAATCTTCGACACTGTACCCGAAAACAGTACCGAAAAAAGGCTAAAATATAATCATAAATTCTGGGCGTTTTCGGCAACTGAAAAACAAAAACTTTTCGACACTTTTCGAGAATTATAGATACAGACGTGATTGTCATTCTCGCTCCTAATCCAAATTTAGCCCGTATGTAATTAAAAAATTTCAACAAAGTTTCAGTTACTGGAACTTTTACAAAATTATAATTTGCTCCTACCAAACACAAATTTTAGAAGAAAACTAATTTCGTTATTTCAATACACGTACACAATTCACCACTCCTAAACGTGTGATGGTGCTCAACGAACAAAGAAATTTGTTTATAGATTTCATGTTTTCAACGGCATCCCACTTTGTCAAAAATATTTCCTCCCTCACTTGTACGGTCATTCCGGTCTATCAATCATTGAAAACATCCCATACACCCCACAAAATAACGTAGTTTACTTCACAAAGGAAGAAATGTCTTCACGTCAAAGGATATAGAACTTACAACCTGCAACTTTCCAAGCCGGAATCGTATTGTTTTCTTTATTCTATTGAACTAGTTCACATCACCCCTAGTTACTGTACCAACTATTCCCTTTAATAAACTTCTGCTGGATGGTGATTCACCATTTTCCACAACTCTGGTATGATGTCTCCATCCCCATGACTTTCCACAGTCCTGGTCAGAGGTACTACCACTACTATAAAAATATATTCGTGTAGTACACAAATATCTTTTTGTTCTCTCCGGCAGCGTATTATTACTATCTGTTCATCATGTCGTGCTGAGTTTGAAGAATTACAATCTATTTCACATAACCCTGTACATGGTGATGAAATAAGAGGTTGAATTCCGTCTTCACTTGATACGTCATCATCTCTTGCAATATTTTCTTCACTTATCCTTCCCACACCTTTTGATATTTTACCTGGTAGGGACTTCCCTTCCTTCTACGGTGATTTTATGTTTATATATAGTACTACTAGTACTTACACGGTGCGGTACATTCCTTATTACTTCCTCGTCATCTCGAACAGCTCTTTGAGATGCATTTATATTACCTCTAAATGTCTTCTTCCAATCTGGAGCAACAATAATAGTAGAATTCTTGATTGCTTCCTTCAGTCTTTCGAACGATTCCTGGCATTTTCTGTCCCACATACTGACTGCAGATCCTTTCTTCGTAAGGTCAGTCAATGGGGCGGCAGTCTTCCTGAAGTCTGGAATAAATCTTTTAAATAACTGTAACAATCCAAGGAAGCTCCTTAAGTCCGTTAGAGATCCCGGATTCGGCCATGTCTTCAATATATCCTCCTTATCAGGGTTAACTTGAATGCCATCCTTTCCAACAAAAAGTCCAAGAAAGTCAATCTGTTCCTGCATGAATTAGCACTTTTTCGGAGCAACATATAGTTCATTTTCCTTTAATCTTGACAGGATTATATGCATATTCTTATAGTGATTTTCTTTTTCCTTACTAAAAATGAGAAGATCGTCCATGTACACCACTAGGAATTCATTAATACAGTCATGAAATATTCTATTCATGAGCGATTGGAATGATGCTGTTCATTGCACCAACTGATCGGCATAACTAGGTACTCAAACTGTCCGTACTTCGTATTGAACACAGTTTTCTCAATTTCTCCAGGATTCACACGAATTTAATGAAACCCAGTCTTGAATTCCATTTTTGAGAAAACGCGAGCATCACCAAGTCGATCAAACATCTCATCCGATCGTGGGATTGTAGAATTGTTCTTCTTGCTTATTTGATTTAGTGCACGATAGTCAACAACACCACGCATGCGTCCATTCTTCTCTTTACAAATAATAGGGTGCTCCATAGGGTGACTAGCTTGGTCTGATCGTTCTGTTCTTCATCAAAGACTCAACACAATCTTTTGCAGCATTCAACTCCATTGGCGATAACTTAAACAGCTGTCTGTGCGGAGTCTTACTTTTAGCCTCAATTTCAATCCCATGATCCACATATCTCTTTGGAGGTATACCAACAGGAAGATCATCTTGAAACAGGTTCTCATACCTTTTCAATATCTTTTAAGGTTTTATATCCTTGACTTTAATCTTCATATCCTGCACGCCTTCATTCCATTTGCACGCACTAGTTGATAAACCTGGAAGCTATCCGATGGTGACTTTTCAACATCTCACAAAACTTCTTTATTGCTTAGTTCGCCACTTCCCCAGGTGATTCTTCTTTATCATCTAGTTCAGCTGAAAGTTTCACATCTCCGATGTTTACAACCCGCTTGTCGTAGTCGACTTTTGGATTGTTGGCAGCATTCCATGGCATCATTCTATGATTCCATAGCCTCTTTCCATCATGGTATTATACCCAGCAGAACATCATGCCTTGAGTCAGCGATGACCCAGTTCGATTTGGAGGTATTATTACCAATTTTCATTGTTCCATTGAGAACCACCTTCGGAGAACTTTCTTCAGAACCTTCTCTTGAATGATGAATGGATACTTTTTCATTTTTAGCCTCAAAGCTTTGCCGGTGTCGGTCTACGAGTCTCTTTGATTCAATATTCTTATTACACCCGTTATCTTTCAATATTCTGACTTTAATATCATTAAATTTTCCATTTAGAATACGGAGGGACTCTACTGATATAGGTCCTTCAGAAGGGGCGTTGTCAACATGACCACAATAAATTGTACTTGAGGTGACTTTCTCAGAGACGCTGAGAACATTTTAATTGGTCTATTCTCGTAGATACTTCACTTCTTTATGTACTTCACTGATCTCCGTTATCAGACCGGCAATTTCACTCTCAATAGTTCCAACTGGAGGTCCTCTCCTTAGTTTTTTGGACCCATCCTTATTCCTAAATCTGTCTGGAATGAGAGGGATTCTTCGCCATTTTAGCATTACTATATCTCACCTTTTTTTATCACCATGCTTCCAAGGTCTACATCCCTTGGTGTGACACAGAAAGCATGCATCTTTATCTATTTCTTCCTGTCTTTGAGATTGAGCATAAGCTCCCGATGATTTCCTTTAAACGACCTTCTTGTATAGTGGGTTTTACTGTCAACATTGCCGATATCCATAGGTGTAGGTACTGAATTTGATGGCCCTGGACCAAATTTTCCGAACAATCATGCGCAATTTATTTCAATTTCAACGTTAAGTGCGATTCGAGCAGCGGCATTCACATTTTCCGGACCTTCCTTCAGTACTTCAGACCATATTTGCGGCTTCAAACCATCACAGAATTTGTCTAGCTTCTCATCCTCACTGATTCCTGGTATGGCTGTGATAGTTTTCGAAAGTCAATTGGAAACATAGAGACGCTAGCCTTTTTTGTAGTTCCGGAAGCTTATCTCTGTATTGGCGTATACAATATTGTGGAATAAACTCTCTTCGCACAGCGTTTTGGAATCATTCCATTCATCTGGGTCCTATCCGGGTTGCACTAGCATAAACCACCAATTTGCAGGATTTTCCTTCATCAACGTTGATGCAAACGATATGTTTATCTGGTTTGTGATTTGATTCTCCAAATTACAAATCTGAACCAGATTAAGATACGCATCAAATTGATACACCCATGCATTAACAACCTTCTTTAATAATTGACGTGAAGTCGTTGACCTTTTTAGTATTGTATATATTGCCTCTTCTGGCCTTCTCACATCTCGTAGTAATACCTGATAAATGGCATTCGTTGGTTTCGTTATATCAGGTTTTTGTGCGTTCGTTTAATATGAATTGTATTACTAGAAACAATTAGAAATAGTAGGGTCGTTAGTACATGCGAAAATGTGTGATTGACATCCATTCAATGAAACGAAACATACAGAAGAAATATGTATGGAGAAGTTGTTAGAGTTGAGCAAACCACCGCTTGCCCAACATGCATCCCATCCAAATTATATTTGAATACAATCGAAAGCTGTATTGTGGTAATGTATTATGATTACGCAACGCTGTCTTCAATTTTTTTTATTATCTTCTTCCATTAAATGTTTCTCAACGTACCATTCGTGATGTGTTTCCAAAAGTACTGGGACTTTACCAAGAATGATTATTTCCAGCACAGCTTCCGTGTTTTGGTTTTCCTTATTTTTTTCTGGGGCTATTGTCTGACATAATACAACTATAAGTCATAAGCTGGCAACCAATTTTCCCCTAGAAGTACTTCTCCTCTTAATGCTTTTCCACTACAGGGCATAACCATACACTCCGTCTCAGGTCTCATTTTTCTTTCACGTGATGACTGCGACATTGACATGCCGTATTTCGTAATGGTGCGCTCTTCCTCTGTTTTCGGTCGCACTTCGTACGAAAGGGACGGCGGAAATTGAGCAATCCCTGATTGTGTATTTACAGGTAATCTTAAGCACATTGTCATGACACCACACACGAATCAGTGCTGTCGTAATTATAACACAGGGTTTTTCGTGTCATACTGCACCAGTACCAAAGGTTCTTTCACACCTCGGCAACGCTTTCTCACAACTTCCCATTAAATTTCTACGTATTGCGAATTCAACTTTCAGCAATGACTCATGCAGGAATGGGAACATTTTTTATAACCACCAATGTACAGATGCTCATGTTCGGTACTGCGCGTGTTTTTCCCGTACCAACTAGGCTTCTCGAGAACAGGTTACCCGTCACAATTTCCCAGATAAACTTTAATTAGTGTTTCGAACTGTACGCTCCGTGGCAAATTTTAATTGGCTTAGAGAAATTTCATTTTCACCTCTATGCCGGTTTCTAAATAATTTCCGTTTCCAAATTTTACGAAGAGGTCTTATACTTTTCGCAAAAACGGACTTTGCCGTCTCCCTCACGCCGCAACAAAGACATTACGCCAAAATCTGTTTCCATTCTCGACGGTAAAACGATCCTCTCTTTCACCTCCACTTTTCTGTTTACCAATCGGCCGTGCCATTGCAGCTGCACCCAAAATCACAACTCAAATCCATCAGCGCCCTCTATCACATATCGTGTCTTAAAAAACATTTAAATATTTTTTAAAATTTAAAAACTAAAAGTAAAGTATAAAATAAAACTTTAAAAACTAAAATGTTTAGTACTATAGCCAGAGACACCACCTTTCAGATCCATACACATTTAATGTGTATGGATCTGAAAGGTGGCGTCAGGCAACGAGAACCGAGAAACGGGCGTGAAACTTGTTATTATTGAAAGAGAGCTTAAAACCGTTTCGGTGAAGGTCTGATCTGCGAAGCTACCTTCGAATGGTTCAACGTGCCCCGGTATGTCTCGGGGATGCCTCTTGTAGGCATCGCCGGCGCGTGCCCGGACGGCGGTGAGAGTGTGTGTAACACATGGCGACGTGTGCAGCTGTATTGGCACAGGTGCAGTACGTATCGGGTGATACACTACAGTCCCCCTTTCTTAATTACTGCGTCCCGCAGTATGAAATTCATGGAGATCCATTGATTCATCATGTGAATTAAAAAAAAAAGAAAGGAAGGAAGCAGGAATACCGAGCATGGTGAGTTGGTTGAATACGAGAACAAGGTCTTGGGAACAGCATGAACTAAGCCAGTAGGAGTCGACGTGTATAGCGAGCGTAAGCGGAGCGAAGTCGCGTTTGTGCAACGTGATCGATTAAACCGAATCGGTAAATATCGCGTGATACACTACAGGATCCATTTTGAGACACACAAATTGTGTGCCTTGATAACCAACACTTACAGTATTTTCCGACACTGTCACAGAATGGCTTGTCAATGCGTACATCCAATCACACACATACACGTTATGTTATCCTGGAGCCGTTACTGTTCTTACAACATTCCGTTCGCCGTATCCTACACACGCAATGTATTCACATATCGTCCCAGAATAAAATTCCATCACCAAATTTGTCACTGTCTCCCATACAAATTGCAGTTCCATAGTTCACATACCACACACACAATCTTCTGAAAACATTATACAGCACACACCCGATGCGGTGATTGGGAATAATTATTATAGAAGTGCATAATGAACACTATATATATCCGTAAAAACACCATATACGTCATCCTGTATACTCGTTTCAGCACCCTCTGTATGCCATGATGATTGCATCATAAAGTAATAAAATTTTCAAACTCATCACCTCCCTAAAACTGAGATGCCCTAATAACTTAACTTATTAAATAAGGCAGTCCCTGTTGTTGAACTGATCACCTCTAACTAGAGATGGCCCTCATAAATCAGAGTCTAATTTAAACAGCTCACTGAAATTATATTTTTACGAGTAGATAGATAGTAAGAATGAATCAAAACAATTTGACTATGATAGTCAAATTGTTTTAGTTCATTCTTTTTCAAACGCTATAAATATCGTTTATTTTTAGACAATGAATTTTAATCGCATTTTTTTAAAATGCGATTAAAATAATCGCATTTTTTTGAAATGCGATTAAAATAAAGGAAAAGAAAAGGAACTGCTAAAAAGATCACTTATTGTTTATGAGAAGGAATTTGTGTCGCCCCATTGTAACAACAAACGTTTGATCTCGTTTGCCGCCCGAGCAAAATGATTTCTGCTTGTCTTTCAATCAACCTTTAGTAAGGATGATAACGGAAGCAGCAGCTTGTAAGGATCGAACTCACGACCTCGTTATTCCATGCTGGTAATTTCACCACTAGGCCACAGTGCCCAACTTGGCAAACGTGTATCACGTTTGCTTAAATCCACATTACACGTTTTGGCAGCTGTGCCAGCAATGATTATCTCCTCAATACTTTATACTCAATAAAACACGGTGAAGAAAAAAAGAAAAGTTAACGCCCCTACGTTACGATTGGTACTCTTCTTCTCCACAAATCACCTAGGATTTGTTACACCCATCCTATTTCTAATTATCAATTCGTGAGTTGATTACGCCATAATGAGATTTTGTCCAACACCAACGGAATCTCAAATCATAAATACAATAATTCTGTATAAAAATAATGCACTTGTATTGTAGTTTGAGAGTGAAGATTAAAGTTAGGCACCCGCACTACAATCTCAAGCCGTCCAATTAAACGGCGTAATTCATCATCGCTCGAACAGTGTAAAACAATTAGACACAATTGGACCTACGTGAATCAACAGTACTGTTTTTGTATTGTATTGAGAACACGAAAATCTTCGTCAACCCTTGGTCTGTTAATTTCTTTGAACAGCCCTGTTCATCTCAGGTATACCAATACGGAACTGTCAGATCATTCACATAGACTTTGCTCTCAATCGGAACCCTGACAGTACATTTTTGTTTTAAAAAAAGTGAGTCACTTATAACTTTCAAAAAGATAGGATTAGTTGAAATCTCTGTCCAACAAAGTAAAACAAGTCTTACAGTTTCTCACAATTGATAGCAAAGTGCGACCTATAAAAGAAATACCGAAACCCTCGTAACTAACCGTTCTGCTTTGTACCACCTCCAGTCCTCTACCTGTCCAACAACCATCATCTGTCAGTCCCAGCTGTACAATCTCAACCATGCATCCCGTCCTTGTCTTCGTGGCGCTCTCGCTATGTGTTGCATTCGCAACCGCATCAGAGTGCCCATTCCTTCTAATGTCTGGAGATGTGACGCCGTCTTCTGCATACATCCAGGCTTCGCTGAGAGACCCCCGATGCCGTAAAACCACATCTCTCGTCGTGAACGTCACGCTGCACGTATCGCTCACCAATGATTTCCGAGTCTTCAACGAGTCCATGATCGAGACTCACAAGTTGAAACGTGGTGACCCTCGTATTAACCCTGGAGCATACGTTGCTCGCGCCGTCCTCACTGATCTCGCCCCATTAACCCAGCATTTCTACCGCTTCTTCGATGACTACGGTCGCCACTCACCGACTGGTTCGTTCACCACGCTGATGGAGGAAGATTCCGACGAGGATGTTCATTTCATGCACATGTCTTGTGGAAATGTGAATCCATTTCCGGTCGCCGGTGCCCTTCGCGACTATATTAAGAACAAGAAACCTCAGTTCAATATTTTCAACGGAGACATCATCTACGCGGATCGCGTCTGGCTTCTCAGCAAGGGAAATGTGACCGTGGAACCGGACCGTTGCTGTACGTACCCAGAAATGACATTGGATTATTACCTCACCATGTACGGTGACCAGCGCGATGACGCATACACTGGAGAAGGATTCACAGAGACACTTTCCACTACTGGTACTTTCACGCAGTGGGATGACCATGAGGTCACAGACGATTTCGCGAACAACGATGGTAGCCCAGTTATGGAATTTGGAAACCCCTTCACGGACATACGCAATTTCGTCGTGGTGGAGGATGGAAGGAAGTTCGCCAAGGCTGGTCATGACGCCTTTTTCACCATGAACGCCATGCCTTCAGCACAGGAACTCAACTTGCAGCAGGCAGTCACTGTCACTCAACCTGAATTACGTACTTTCCGTAAGTTCCGTGTTGGTAAGGATGTTGAAATCTTCATCCTTGATCTCCGTACCTACCGCCGTGGTCTCAAGTACCCCATCACCCGTCTTCCCGTCAAACCGCTCAACATGTCGGATGACTTCCTGTGCCAACCGGCACCTGTTGGTGTCCCCGCTTTCTGTGATGCCGTCGGTACCCCTCAATACGAGTCCGATTACCGTGAGGGCTTCTACGACCTTTTAGGTACTGCGCAACGTGAATGGTTCTATAATTCACTCAAGACTTCCACGGCGAAGTTTAAATTCGTCGTGTCCACCGTCATGATTCTAGAGTTCTTCTACAATCCACCAGATCGCTGGGAAGGTTACTGGCAGGAACGTAAGAACTTCCTCGATTTCGTCGAATCCAATAACATCGAAAACGTTATCTTCCTCACTGGTGATTATCATGCGTCCGTTTTCGCACGTATCAATCCAGAAGGTACCCCGCCAATATATGAAGTCACCACTGGCTCTATCGGTGGCCTCATGAGAGGTCCCGAATTCATCGATTTCCTCTACCAGTACGGATCGAACGGACAACTATACCCCGATTGTGACAGGCCGGTGAAATACGCCACTTCTGAAGTGCCTAATTTCATGAGTGTGAAGGTGTCGAAGGGTAAGGTGACGATCTCTACGTATGATCCTAACGGTGAAATCCTGAATGACAGATGGGGCAACCCTGGAATCCTCGTTCTACCAGAGTTGAATCCTTAGAGTAGTCGGATGATGAATTTAGATATAATGTCACGTATTTGAATGTCTCAAAAAGGATTTTTTTTAGGAATGCTATTATTTAAGTCCAGCGGTATTTTTTAGAAATGTTGTAATAAATTTGGGAATTGTTTCTTTGGAAATGGGTTTTTGAACGACCATGGTCACTGTTCTCAATTTACGACTTCGGAGTTTCGACCCGTCGTTCGTGTTGGAAAGCAGTTAGTGGGTTTGTGTCTACGAAATATGATCGCTCGCTGCATCTTTAGTTAGGTACTGAGTTCGACTTGTTTGAGTTCGAACTCAGCACCTGGCACCAGTGCAATAATGTACTTTTTGACGGATGTTTTTACTGTGGGGTGCTGAGTTTGTACCCCTCAAAGAAAATTTAAAATTATTTCGTTAAAACTCCTGACCAATGACAAAAGTCATATCGGAAATGGAATCTGTACAGAAGGATGTAGTTGAAAAGAATTGTATAAAATTTAAACATGGAAGAAAAGCACATATACATGAAAACCCAAGTGATAAATACACATCTACATCTGGGCCGTGCACATCTACATGAAAGTCTACATGAAAGTCTACAAATGTCAAAGTGATTGCTTTTCAGGTCCAATAATACACTGTACAAGTGTAGTAATGCTAC
>JAULBU010076150.1:0-10051 GCA_032358235.1 Odonthalia washingtoniensis | reverse complement strand
CTGTACACCGTTGACTATTTCTACAGAACAGAGCAGCACACCCAGGTGGACTTACACCTGGTGGCGGTTTGTTGTCATAAGGATGTAATTTGTCACCATGTGTACTTCTTTGTGAGACCGTCGATTTCAGATTTGATCGTTTCATTGACACCGATACTCCCGCTGGTGGTTCTCTTCTACGTTTTTGAGATGTCTCAATTGGAATCACAGGCTGAATTTCTGGGGTTTCATCACCACTGTCGATTTGAATTTAGACACTCTGTACGCATTTCTTGATTCTAGTCTCAACTTTCAGAGATCAGATCACATCTGTTACACTAGTTCTCAGGTTTCCCTTTTCTAACGGGTCATTTTGCTTGAAGAACTATTTACTTATGTTTTAACAAGTCTCAAATGACGAGAAGATGTACGGGTAACCAACCTTCCAACCCTGCTACCGGTACAATACTCGAATACCCTCATGTTTTGTAAAATATTCCAAGAGCAGTTTGCGACCTTGTTCTTGTATCCGAAATGAAGACATCCGTTTGTTTCTTCATCGTGGTAGAAATATGTTTTTCTTCCAAGTCGCACCCTTTTTCACAAATTTCGTGTACGAAAGTGTGCGACGCCCTTAAAACGTCATTACCAAGACCGTAAAAACGTTTGAATAGAAAGTATCATTGTTTGGGATATCAAAGGGTCATCCTTTTGGATGCTACGGAAGCATGATGCTTCTGCAGCATCAAAAAGGTCCAGTTCACCTTCCTCCGTTGCACGAAAGAACACACCACTGTCCAAATAAGAACCGCCACTTTTACCAGGTTCTTTACGACATCAAAATTCCGGAAATGTCTTGATCTTGTTGATCTATACATGTTTGTGAGTTGGAACTCAATCTTTAAATAAAATAAAAGAGCAAGAAAGGGCGGAAGGAAATTAAGAGATGGTTACAATAGATTAGTAACAAGAAAACGCTAAATTAGCACCATGAGATGATCTCACAAATGCATCACACGTGGCATTATATACAGCAGAGGGACACAAAAAGCATTTCTTGATACGCTATGGTAGAGTGGAAGTATTACACGAGTCAAGGATGGAAGAAAAATATAGGAGGATGACACACGTGTTCAATACAGTATTTATCCAGCTTGGTGGACGGAACTATTATACATACCTGACGGCCATGGATGTATGGGTGTTGTTTGGCTTTCTTCCCTGAATACCGCAACTCCTTCTCTCCATTTTTCGTCTCGCTCGTCTTCCTTTTCCCTTGTTTCTGTCAATAGTATCCCTGCTAGTGAACAATACAATTTGGGCCACTATGGGGTCAAAGATACCCAATCCTCTTTTATCATCTTGTTGGATATTTCTTTCATTTCCACAGCCCCAAATTGCCTTGCACGTTCCAGAATTTTTACTATTGAAACGATGTTCCTCACCTTCTCTACCCTTTTCCTCATTGTCACCTATGTTCCCCCACCTCAATCACACTCTCAACCTTTCGTATGCCGATATGAGGGTTTCCATTTTTGTTTCTTTCTCCATATTTTATGTGTGTGTGCTTGATCTGATTATGTTCGCGAATTTCATCCACTTCCTCGAAGAGTGTATATGAGTTGTATCAACCTCCTTCACCGAGCTATCTAGCGTGGTACAGAGGTCTAGACTGGTTGGCATTATTACCTCGTAAGCAAATTCCGATCTTGGTATCGCGATCGTGCCGTGTTTTGTCGCGAATAACGCTGACTGGAAAGCGATTTGTTAGGTACCTATGGGTCTACTTAGCACAGGCATGGTGACATTGTCATAGAAGTCGTCCTTTTTAGGCGCAGTAAATTGTCGTGGTGACGCTGGTTACTGTTTTATTTATTAATCTGTTCTTTTTCCATCTCCTTTTTTCTGGTGATAATGTTTCACTCTTTTATCAATTTTCCTGTGGCAATGGCATTCATGCTTCTCCTCAAGCACAGAAAGTTTGTAGGCAGTGATATGGGTGAAAATTGTTTGGAATGTTGCTGAATTCCACTGATTTCCGATTTTGCTCGTCAATCACAGAACGATTAATCAGATACTATCGGGACGAGAAAACATCTTTCAGCAGCAGGATTATTTTTCAAATAACTGGAATAAACGGAATTTAAATGAAGAAGAGATGTATGCTATATCCATAATGGACCTCGTGTAGTTCAGATTTTTTCGATGTATTATGCACTTCCTTTCAAATGTTGTTGGCGATGGAAAGTTGTACAATAACGGCCATGCCATATCTTGGAACAAATGGACACCAAAATGGAATATTAGCTTTAATTTTATACGAAGAGAAGAACTGCATGCAAATGAAGCCTGCGCTTTTTTTTCATTCTAAAATTCTTCTATAAAATATGACAACTCCTGTTAGGGAGTGTACACAGAATAAACTATTCCTACTGGTTTTCTCATGGTTCATTACTATGGAAACTTTATTTATGGAAATATGTATCTCCGGTACTAGCTCCATTACGAAAACATATTGTGATGGTTTGTTGTCCGTAAGTAAAGAGAAGTTCTTGAAGTACGCACCTAATTTGGATCATATATTCACAGCTCATGACTGTTCAAAATGTAAGGGTTGGATTGTAGCTGCTCCGTGGTGTGTTTCAAGGTACATAAATGATTTTCACTACGTGACTGGTGATAATTTATCTCGTGTGGGATGGACTCATGATCCAAGAAGTCCGAATTCCGTCTTTCAGCAGAATTGAAAGGTGAAAACTGATCCAGCAGTATCTTAGTACAACGTTCTGGAGAATCCCTCTTTACTTCCTATTTCAAGTGGTGGAGAGCTTTTTCTTGATTATGGTCCTAATCATGTTCATCATGTTTTTGCCGAATAGTGCTTTCTGTTGCAATGTTTTTCAAAAATACCAATTTCACAGATATGCAATGACATAAACAAATATAAAGGATTTCACTATACACTATCAATTTCATGAGAGCCTGTCATGATACAAGTAATAATTTCTACCTTATATACTGAGAGTATAACATGTATTTCATTACTTGTCACAAGTCTCAGAATGGCAGTTTGTCATGTTACGGTACAATGACAGGCTAACAGTCCGAGAATATTACACCCATATTAGCACTTGTAACATATCCTAATTAAATATATTTCCCAATCCGTTATGTTTCGTACAATAACTTTGAAGAAATAATATTTTTGTAATCATCTAATGTCTCTTCTAGTTTGAAAATCCATTGTTGCGATAGTAGCAAGTGTCAAAACACAGAAATGTTTCTTAATGAGTCCTACCTACTAAAATATTACGAAATCCAAATTTTCATTTATCTATCTCAACTATTGTTGTTATTGCGTATTTTAATACTCCATTTCAATTTATTCACCAATTGACGGATATTACGCCACATAATGTGGCGAAATATCGGTCACTCACATGACATGCATGACTTTCAATAGCCATCCATATTGATCTATTATGATGTGAATAACCATACTTTGTGATTACTACAACAGAACATGGACAGTTCCTACAAATAATTCTTGAGAAAATTACCACACTCACCTACCCATACATGATCATTCCTCACAATAATGTACGGGTAGGTGGGAAGTAATCACTGTGGAAAGAGATGGACAAGTAGTACAGATGCCTCCGTTTCACAGTGAAATATATCGTAACGTAACCAATTTCCAACTCTTACACACTTAAAGTGCGCAAGGGTAGGAAACAGTTTACGTTTTTACCCTCCCCAAAATGGGGAAGAGAAAAACTAACAAATAAATCTAACAAGTCATTGCAAAAATGAATTCTATCCAAATATGTGAAAGTACATACCAGTTTAGGACCCCGCGAGGGCCGTGAAGTCATATGCTGCTTCCCAACATCCAAAAGGTCGCAAAATATTCCACCCTTTCTACAAATGGGGAAAACAGAAACTAACAACTAGATATGAAAAGAGGGTAACCGTTTAAGACCTCTA
This sequence comes from Odonthalia washingtoniensis, assembly GCA_032358235.1. Lineage (NCBI taxonomy): Eukaryota > Rhodophyta > Florideophyceae > Ceramiales > Rhodomelaceae > Odonthalia > Odonthalia washingtoniensis. The sequence goes on along the minus strand of JAULBU010076150.1, from coordinate 6,085 downwards.
GAGGGCCAGGAAGTCATGTTATGATTCCCAAACTACACAAGATCGCACAAGATTTCCTACCTTTCTACAGTTAAGGACAAAAACTTAAAACTTAAAACTAAACACGTAACAACTAAAAACTAATACGACAAACAATTTCTTACCTTTTCACACTTTTTGAGGATGGTGGTTACAAGAATTCTAGTCATGAAAAGGAAAGGAATATACATTTTTTGTAAACTGATGCAACTATTCCATGAAATAGACATTTTACAACCATTGGATGTACGTTAAATATTATTGTTATGAAAGCTCTTTCACATCCTCAAATTATCATAATAGTAATCTGAACAGTTGAAAGGGTTTTTCAAAAACAATTCCACATATAATTTAAAAATTGCCCAACGACGTGTTGAAAACTTTAACATGTATCATACATATCCAGTTTGTCACCAGGTCGAAGGGTATTTATAATCACATCCATATAAAATACCGTCCATTTCTCATTGATTCCAATTACCTAATGTGCATCATTGATGTGAACGTGTCCATTAAATTATATACCGGACACGTTAAATTTATAATCTCTCACGTAAATGTAAACGCCTCTTTTTCAGCTCTTTAATGTAGGAATGAATGAAGTACACTAATTACATTGATGGTAGCTTTCCCGCATTCCTCTCTGATATTTTTGTATTTCTGGCGGGCATACAGGCACTATTGTTATCACTGTCTTCATAAAATGGATTCAAACGTTGTGATAGCAATGACCAAAATCAGAGCCCGCATTATTTTTCAAGATTAATTATCGGAACTGCACGTAATTACAAAAATCTTAATGTCCGGCCTTCATAAAATTGACAGTTCTCGACAATATGGGTGTCCGTGGAAAAACTACGATCTTTGAATGTCCATTATACGAAAGGCCGAATGAGGACGTTCATATCCGTAAAATAAAGGAATGGTTCCTGGTAACATCAATACACATTTACTGCTTGGAAGTAGTTATTCCATAACAGAAGCACAGATGAATGGCCATTGCGCGTTGCTCAATGTTGCAAGTTGATCGGTGGTAGGTAAAATTGCAGTCAAATTGCAGCCATCGGAAGACTGAAATTTAACAAATGAACTATGTTGATGGGGAAAGGAAAATATGGAGAATGTGAGAATGGCACATTGTAATGGGTTTACGAAGTCGGTAATTGAATTGTGATAAAGTGGCACAAAAATTCCTCATTACAGTTAAATTAATTAACTGGAAAAAGGCACCGAATGGCTTGATTAGATGTACAGGCCTGTATTATGTTGACAATTCGAAAATCTATCAATTTCAATAAAATTTTCAATATTTTTCTGGAAGAAAAAGTTTCCAAAACAAGTTTCCAAAAGTATTTAAGAAACTACTATTCGAAAATAAACTAAAGGAACAAATATCTGCATTGGGAAGTTTCTATCACATACAACCTATCAGCGATATTCTCACAGCCACGGAAGACACCACTTTTACTGTGGATAGAATTACTAGGTATGATGGTAGTGAAGAATTGTATGATGTCAAATATGAAAATTTCGTGAAGTATGATACTGTCACCGAAAAATATAACATATGTACGAATTTTATTTCAGGAAATAAAAACGTATTATCAGGTAGTCATTTCCATCATAGCGCAAAATATTTTCATAGATTCATCTAACTCCTGTTCCGACATATTTGGACCTCTGCACAGAAAAGGTCAACATAAGAATTTTGTTCTATTATGTATTCTTCTGATGGCAGAAGATATGGGTAGCAACCGTTGCCAGCTACCAGTGAAAATTGTACTGTCTACGTAACGCCATCAAATGTACAAAGATTTGAAACAGACAAGAGAAAGGTGGCGTATTCACGAAGTCTTTATCTTTATATTTCTGAATGTTAGAATTTTGAGTAAGAATAATGGAGAGAAATATGGAAGTTGAATAAATGATCAATATCATCAGCGATACTGACTTTGATGCAATATTATTTTTCAAGGCAGTGGTATGGAATAATGTAAGATTATAACGGCTGGAATTATGAGTAAATGTCGGGAAACGAAATACAATGTTGCGTGAGGTGTCCGAAACTTATAGTGCAATAATTTGAAGAAATATATAGTTGTATTTTGTTATTCTGCCAAACTTGTTTTCAATTGTTGGTCTTTTGAGAGAGAAATAAATAAATATGATTGAATAATTTTAATGTAACCGAGATAAATGTGCGAAACGAAAACTACTACATTCTAACAATGAATAAATGCAGGAGAGAATTGTGATTAGAAACGAGAAGTCTATTACAAACATTGCATAAAATTATATGTTTCAATTGCTGAAAGTTTATGAAGGACAAAGTTCTCAGTTGTAGCATAATATATCAAAGTATGTGGAAACGAGTTCCCAGTATAATGGAAATATGAACAGTTGCACTCACATATGATTAATGTTATGTGAATCATGCCATTAAAACAGTCTTACTATGGATGTATTTAGAACTGTGTAAAATAAAGATACATAAGTCATAAAGTCTGCTCTCCATATGAAGTATCATTTTTCTTAAGAAATTATAAATGTAATGTTTTACGAAAAATTCAACGTCACATCAAGGAAAAGTAATGTTACAATACCAAATTTCTTTCGTAGCCGTTACATTTTGATTGTACATATGGGACAACTTGTTTAACAACAATAACTATTAAGTTGAAGCAAGTAAGGGAACGAAATCTGCTAGATTTAGAAGTCGGTTTTTGTCTTGAAATAAGCGATGACGAAGCGTAGTGAAGCAAGAAAATCTGCGCAAAAATTGACGCGGTCGTCACTGAGAAATTCAGAATCCCCATTGAAAAGGGCAACCGTTGGCCGTATTCATGGAGATTATGATGTGGAAGTTGACCGTGCTGGACCAAGTTCAATGATATCTGTCGAAAAGCGTGGAAGAGGCCGAACAAAAACAAGTGGGTACGACTAGTGGTAGTATATGTTACAGAAGAGGAGGTAATGTGAGAATGAGGAGCACTGGTCTAAACTAATCTACATCTAATATTGAAGTTTTTAACGATCGTAATAGCGATGATTTGGATTACAGAAGAGACAGTGCTGTAATTGTAAACACTCCAGGTAATGTTGGAAATAGTACAGATATGAATAGTTACAACAACGAAATATGATCCCTTGAAGTAGTAGAAGTTCATATGTAAGAATCCAAAAAGCTGGAAGAAAAGGTTCGCTAAATGAGAGCAGATAAAACAAGACCTTCAAACTCATTTCGATCAGGATTGGTAATATATTACTAAAACGTGATCATTTTTGAATGAAATAACAGAAGCATTCAGCGTCAGATAAGATTGCACCTAACCACCAATAACTATTGGAAAGGGAAAACATAATCCGATATACACGAACTGAGAATATAAACACTTCGTTATCAGACAATCATCCATAATCGTGCACCGTATCCCGGAGCATCCCACCTGCGAACCAATCTGAGAGAAGAGAACTGGTGTGAACTTCTGATTGGTAACCCGTATGTTCATAGCCAAGAACTATACCCATCACCCCCCTTTCATTCAAACAGCGGGTACGAGAAATACCTGAAGAATCCGTAAAACAAACGCAATCACACATACATTTATTTTAATTAAATTCTCTTAAAAAATGCAGGATCAACCTCTGGGATACCTATTTTTCGACATATTTCGCGCAAGAGCCTTTATCTGAAGTAAAGCGTTCGTGGTCTGTTTGATGTTTTATGCGTTTAATGTTATCCATCTGAACCATTTGGATAATTTTCTTCTCTGTATAGGAAATGGGTAGCCCGTTGATATTAATATTTATATATTCTAAGAACATCCGATCTTTGCTCTAAAAGTTCTTTGAAGCCAATTCTTCTTGTTCCAAAAATACTACATACGAAATGATGACTATAAGTCGTAGTAAAGAGCTACAATTCCTTCTAATACTCTAATGTTTCATGGTAGCAACACCCAGTGATCCGTTTCACTGTAGGTCATGTCAAGTTTTTCTATGTGGTGTTGTAGATATGATAAGTACCGATTGAGTCCACTTTGCGGTATTGCATAAGGTGGATTTTTCTATTTTAAAACTACATCTTTCACCAGCATGAGTTCTTTCGGCCCTTCAATTTATACATGTGTTTCAATCAATGTGTTGCTCGGAACATATGCTTTTGTGCCAATGTGTTTCCGCAACTTAATGCCTACTTCTAAGAGGAGAAAGTGAGTGGATGTACACGGAAACCATCGATACTTTTCGGACATATGAACATTTGAATTGTGCTAATTGCAGGCCGGGAAGTCGGACGTCATAGGTTTTGATCGGTACATTCACATTTCCCGAAACAGGGAACAATATGAAAGCCAGGCATTCAGTGTTTTAAATTTTTTGATGTTTCGGAATTAACGAAAAACTATTGCAAGAGTCGGGATTTTGTGCATTGCTATTTTGTTTCAAAATCAAATATTAAGAAAATAATGGTAACAGCAGTGCGTGCAGTAGAAAAAGTGAAACTTGAATTCATACGTAAAGGCAGAAAACCAAAGAATAAAGAAACATGTATAAATATTGAATTCCAACTTCCAACTGGTGAAAAGGTGACATCCACGCTAACGTCAAACATGACATTCTCTAAAATTAATACAGCAAAAATGCCTCATGTACAGACTATAGATTTTCAGGTTGACTATTAACTGCCAGATTAACATATCATAGTCTGTATAATTCTTTTGCAACAAAATAAAGCCAGTGGTTTTTTTTTTCTTCTGAGGAGATGACGACAGAATAATAAACGGAAACATTATTTGTATTAGATTGAATTTAAATCTAAATATATATATATATAAGAACATTTCTCCGATCCTATCACAGTATGTCATACATGAACTATTTATAAGAACCAGCGGTTCTTATAAATATTTCATTTATACTGTTCCTTAGTAAGTACCAGTATGAATGAAAAATTTGTTAGTAACAGATATTTCGTTCATTTCCTTCATACATTTGCTCCATGCTGTCGTAAGGCATGGAGCAGATGGATGAAGGGAACTAGATATTGGCATAATCATTGAAGTATCCCACTAATGATTCTAGTAGAAATAGGTATATGAACTTATTGCAAGGAGTCAAGGATTCGGTGTCCATATAAAAGAGGCTACTAATGAGTACGAATTAGTCCCCATCAAAATCATTTATTTCACACGATGTAGCCAAGGACAGACTCACTTCCTTCAAATGATCTCAAAAAATGAACGGAGATTCCATATCTGCATCACCAGATTTGATATATATAAAACAGAAAGGGAACAAATAACGAATTTCAAGAAGTTTGTGATTCGTTTTTTGCAGCTAGGAGGCCACCGAAGGGGATTAAATAGTCCCCGTAAAGACAATGGATTGTATATGATATAGCAAAGAAGTTACCTACCTTCTTCGATGACCACTGAACATGACCCCGGATATCATATCCGCCTGAACATGTACTAGTTCCGAAAAAACTGAAACGGAGAGAAAATTGTTTCCTCGGAATAGTTTTTTTTCTCCTTTTTTCAACCATGTTTTCTGCAAAAGTTCCATTTTTAAATTGCCACATAGTACATTCATTTTCACGGACATTCTCACTGTTGTATGAATTACTCATACATGATTTAGTATTTAAAATAGTTTCTACATGTTTTTTAATGTTTACTACTATGTAACGTGTCTGTTGCTGCAAGCGACAGGCAATAAATAAAACTGTTTCTTACATTTACATTTAGTTATATATAAACTGATTATTTTAACTTTCTTTCTTCCATGCTTTATATACGTCACCGAAGGGCAATATTCTGTCTGAAAATGCAATTCGCTGTTTATTCCAGCTTCAAAGACTGTTCAATGAAATTGAGGATTGTCAATATATCCCTCAATATTTGTTCCAAATATGTATTACCGTTCTAGATCTCGAGAGATCGATTTCAAAACAATCCGTTTTTCAAAAACAGTCAGTTGAATATCATATTCATCGTGGATAATTTTTAGTGAGCCATGCGACAGCCCGTCACACGGCGAAGAATGAATTTGAACTGGTAATCCATTT
>JAULBU010076139.1:0-10051 GCA_032358235.1 Odonthalia washingtoniensis | reverse complement strand
TCGTATACTGCAGTGTGATGGGGAACACCAAGTGCTGTAGCGATCAGAATGATATTAACCATAGTTTGGTTAATAGCGTGGAAAAAACGTAGATCTACTGTATCTAGTTTAACATAACGGACTTACCATCACTAGCACCAAAACCAACAACACTTGGTCAATAGGCATGATGAAGTCAAGTCCGCACTAGTCGTCTGCGATATCCTCCACCCCATGGACCCCGACTATTAAAACAATACTGGAAGATATGGTGGCGGTATCCATAACGCGGAAGCCACCACAGTGGACAAATCCGAACTCAGCTTCACCATGTTGTAAATAGGCATGATGAAGTTAAGTCCGCACTCGTCGTCTGCGATAGCCTTTGACTCATGGAACCCGACACAGTATTCCCTAGCACAGTTGTAATGGGGAAAATGGAATGTTACAATTCTTGAAAAGGAAAGGGAGTGAAAAAGAATCTTAGTAAATGCTTGACGTCCTGATTTTATAGACATTTACCGGAGATGAATCCCATGTTAATTTACGTACTACCTTGAGTCTTCTAAAAGAACCCCTCTTTCTCTTTGTCATACTTTTTTCAACCAACAGTTCAGTCCTTCAAAAAATAGCAAACGGTCGTATTGCATGGTTTAACATCAACCTGGATGAATTGTAGGGTAATTTACGTACTACCTTGCGTTTTATGAAAAACCCTTCTTTCTATTTCTCTTACTTTTTTCAGCAAACCGTTCAGTGCTTTCAAAAATTGACAAACGGTATGCATATTGCATTGTTCAACACCATTAAATTTGACGAGCAATTGTACAGAAATAACACGATCAACTTGACCGTGCGATTTCTCTACAAATGTTTGTCGAATTAGATGGTGATAGATTGTAGTAGAGGGTCACCTTCTACAACGGTTTCTACCACGGTGGTAGCAACCGTTCTCATAATTTTTCAAAATTATTGTTGGTTGTGTAATTTCTCTACATATTTTTGTCGAATTGGATGGTGATACGTTGTAGTAGAGGGTGGTAGCAGTGCTACCACCCTCTACTAAAAATGATTTTCAAAATTATAAGAAGGGTTACCAACTTGGTGGTTGAACCAAATTATAAGAACGGTTGGTAGGGGCAACAGTTCTTATAATTTTTAAAATCATTGTTGATCGTGTAATTTTTCTACAAATGTTTCTCGAAATGGAATGGTGATTGATTGTAGCAGAGGGTGGAGAGCAACCGTTCTTATAAATTTGAAAAATGAAAAAAAAAAGATTTTTTTTGTCCAGTTGGATGGGGAAATTTGTCAAAAAATTCGTTTTTGAATTTTTTGTAGCAAAAACTTCAAAAACAAATTTTTTCTGGACAATTTTTTGTCGAAAAAAATTCAATTTTGCTGGACAATTTTTTGTCGCAAAAAATTCAAAAACGAATTTTTTGCAAAATTTCCCCATCCCGCTGGACAAAAATTTTCAAATTTTTTTTCAATTTTTTGTACAGAACATGGGAGCGGTTGTCACGACATTATTACAACATGTACAGTTGTACAAATGTAAGAAGCGAGTTCACGTGAAGATTATGACATGTATTATGAACTTAATTTCAAATCAACTATCATCTTTGGCTAACGATACAGTTTGCACGATCATATCATTGCAACATATTTCAACTTCAAACTCGGACGACTTTCCTCACCTTTAAGCAACCATCTCAACTTGGAACCAACCTAATACCATCAAGATAAAAATTAAACAACGTTCCCTCAACATATTTCAACAAGTAACGAACGGCAACATAGAATTCAACAATGGCGAGCGCATCAACGAACTACTCACGTCTGCGCCGTTATCTTTCTGTGGAAGGGGAGGCGAATTTTCACAAGCCGGGAATTGGTGAAAAGTATGGAATAGATTGTACATATAGGGTATTACAGCAGGTGATATAGTTTCATTATTCTGCACAGACTATACTTCTGCAGATGATTTCACGAAGTTTTCGAAATTCAACAGGACAACAGATTCAAATAAAATTTCAAAAGTTGCGGTTGGGAGTGCGTTAGTAACAACGAAACCGTTTCGTGGTCATACTCAAGATGACCGGAAAGTTTGCAATTGGAATATTGACAAAACGGAGGGAGTACAGAACAGTTTGGATAGGATCATCATCTAAGAGGTCAACAACAAGTACAAGAAAATGCTATACCCGTGTAATCTGCTGTCAAAAGTAATAAAAAATCCTAAGACACCGGATGATTTGGAGTAAGAGGAATGATCTGTGGACTGTTGGGATTCCCAGGCAATGACAATCTATGTGGAACCTGAAGAAGTGGTAATTTATTAGGAAACAAACGAAAAGGAAACAAACGACGTGGAGGATGATGTTAACTAGTTGAAACTGCAATATAACCAACTACAAAACAGTGGAGGTGTTTCTAAGAGGACAACAAATAAGAGCTGTCACGAATCCGCTCCGCGATGTGGACGCAACACATCGAGATAGTTTCGTGGAGTCATTTCAGAAGGAGAAGTACGAGGATAGATATGTAATGATATCTGTTACATTTGAAGAGGCTTATCTCCTGGAAGTAAATGACGATGATGAGTTAGATGCCGTCGATACTATATTTACTCGGGACAATGGTAAACTATGTTTACGTGAGAAAAACACACTGATTTTTGTCGATGGTCGTCATCGACTTGCTACAATTCAAATGTTGTCGAAAAGGGAGCCGAATAAGGCGTTGAAATGGACCAGAGAACACATCCGTGTTGTGGTAGTGTACATAATAGATAAGATCCCGATGAAAACATGGGAGGTGATCATCCTCAGTTGGAATAGGAACATTTCCTCATCACAGACGAAGAAGGATGTATCATTTATTGATCTAATGTCGAGCGTCATTCGATATGCTGAGACGTTCAAGGAAGAATATGGTAAATAGTTTGTGTTGGAAAGGACGTGTGATATTGTGAACGACATGCAACGTTTCAATTTCCTGGATAGTAAGGAATCAAGTACGTAGGCTCGTTATGCACGTGTTACGAAGATGTTGGTAAAATATGAGTCTGTTATGACACGGTTGAAGACAATTGAGAAATTGGGGGATGGGGAAGAGTCTGAAAAATTAGGTGTAACATATTTCGACAGTGGCTGTCTCCTGAATGGGACAGAGGAAGATATCATGCTTCATCTCGACGGGGCGCAAGCATATTTTCAAGGTGGAGACAGGGGGTAGTTCGATGCCAACGATTTCTATAGTGCTGATGTTAACTTCTTAAAAGAATGAATGAAATGTTAGAAGAAGTTGTAAATATTGACTGTGACCTATAAGAAGAACATGTCCGAAGACAATGAAGGAAGTCATGGAAACCGTCATTGCATAGACGAGGACAACATAGCAGAATATTCATATTATTTTTGCAATCATATGAAATTAATAGAGTTTGGATCGGGTAACAATGCCACCAAGTTGGAAGTCCGTGCTCAAAATATTCATACAAGACTTCTGAAGAATATAAGGAAACATTTCTTTGAAGAACCTGAACCATCAACTACAAAGAAAACGAACGATGGAATGGGGGTACATGGAGGGCGTCAATCGAGAACAAGACGTGGAAGAAAACGAAAACGAAAACAAACAACCGCTATCATAATTGATAGTGACGATGATTCACCCCCTGTCTCGACGAAAAATGTCACGAAGAATAACGGAAAGGCATTAGAAGAAATCATAGAAGATTTGCATTTTGAAGAGGAAATCACAGAAGATTTGGATTTAGATTTAAATCCACCAGCCCCGCAAACAAAAGTTTTGGAACCACCGGCCCATCAAAACCAAACACCACTTCCTCAAACACCTCCTAAATATAGAGAAGACCTGGAACCGTTCGATAACTCCCTTCTTCCTACGATACCACCTTACGGATGTTCAGTACAACAGCGGAAAATGGCTCAACGGTGTCAACATGTAGTTGCAGTTGAACAAATGTTACTACATCGAAGACATAAGTTCGAAAACACAACTGAACATGTTATAAAATTGGAAGAAGATGTAGCGAGGAACAGAGACATATCTGGATATGGTGGAATTCCTGATGATCGCAAAACTGTGCGTCAGAAGATAACAATAAAAGACACCCGGACGTTACTAAGGTCCGAATTTATCCACTATGGTCATCGTCTGCATATATTTTTCAAGAATATTCACATCTTAGAAATCAGAAATCTGACATTGATGTGGGATGAAAAAAAGAAAATAGACCATATTGAGGCATTGAAATATTTGAATGATGCAGTACGTTGGGGTTATGAATTTACTGACTAGTATAGTTGTTTTGGATAGGCTTTCTTTGCTAGGAAGAAGCAACAACTGAATAGTAAAGGGAACTGAATTGTTGATGGCATGTCTGAAACGTTCGATTTACCAGACAAGAAAATAGAAGATTGTTTTGAAGGGTTCAAAACCACAAGAATTGGTCTTTTTTTAAAGAAGTGGAAGAAACCTTTCCAGGGGAGGAACAATTGAAAAATGAGGACAACAGACAGGACTGGAACCAGATCATAAACATAGACGATGCTGACAATGATGCATGTGATAGGAACAAGGGAATTGGCCATTACTCCAGTACAAGCACATTACTGGAAAAACTGTTCGAAACCGAATAGTATGTACATTTGGCGAAAATACGTGTAGAATTAGACCTATGGATTGGATGGATGTGTGCATTGTTGAATTTGGATAACAATGCAAAATGCTTACAAAAATTCCAATAGCAGGGGGTCAATTTCTTCTCAGTGGTAGAGATTGCCCACAACAGAATGGTCATAACGACTTTGACGTTACCGGCAATGGTTCGCCTGGATATTTCACAATTACAACCGCCGATGAAGCTATATCTCTATGGATTGCGCCGGTCCCACAGGTATGTTCATTACAACGATGAGGAAAAGAACGTTTAGAAAACATCCCGGAATTGGAAGAAATTATTATCCCCCGAAAATCTATTTTCATTGGATACGGCTATGTGCAACATGCTGGTGCAGGATGGAGTGGAAGTCATGCTCTCAGATATCATAAGTATATCATTCCCGAAGGTAGTAACTTGAGAGACGCCATTTAGTATGCGTTTGGTCGTTCATTGTGGCGGAGAGGTCAACCACCAATTAAGAATGTTTCACAACACTCAAGAAGCCCTCCTCATGAAGGTAGTGATGAGCATAATAACGACGAAGCTGATGGTGATGATATGGATTACGATCATGCAAAGGTGATAATGACACAACTTGGTTAAAATTTGTGCTGCCTGGAATACTACCATTTTTTGACCTCTCTATTTTTCTGGTGATGTCTTGACCAATATAGTAAAATGTACACCATTGTTATATAACAACAGTAAAGAGACTTTGATATTTTATGTTTTTCTAACTTTCATTCCTTTCACGTTGTGACATTCCCCTGCGTTAACAGCTGCTTGAAACATAAACAACAGCAGGTAAAAAAATTACCATTTCTTAATAATCATTTCAATTTGAATGAGTTTTACTATTTATATTTTTGAAATTGAAAGTTTTGTCAAGCTGGACAAAACATTTTGAACTTTTTTCCAATTTTTAAAATTATAAGAACGGTTGCTACAACCCTCTACTACATTTAAAAAACCATTACACATGAATGCATACAGATCACAGGAGCCAACATCAGCCGTTACAATTTTCCATTTCACGTCTCCTCAACACTTTTTATGTCGAACATCAAAACACGACCATAAAATCAAACCCATTTATTTCTGCAATCGTTCATTTGCACAACCTTTCTATATTCTGCTATTTACAACAATTTCTGTGACAGAAGCTATTCAAGAGTTCTTATATAATCAAGTCAACAAACCATCTCCAATATTTTCAATCGTACTCCTCATTTATCAACATAATTACTTCATATTCATCTCCTGCACATAGTGCCGGATCAAGTCATACACAACTTATATCAGAAGGTGAAAATGAACTAACAAGATTTATCATATTTGCTTTTCTAGATAGCTTCGGATCTAAGGCGTTTCAAGATGCTCAATTCAACTATAGAAACATCTCCTCTAAATCATACTTGAAATGGGTCCGTTCGGATACCGACCCAATTGATATTCAAGTAACGAATAGATTGAAAACAAATGCTAAAAAAGGGGAAAACTTTGAAACATGCACTTTTCTCCGTTTCTGGACCTAATGTTGAGAAGACTTTAGCGGAATTCGGTACGAAAAAAGTTCGGCAGAGAGCCCGTGCCTCTCTCGAAATATATACGTATGCGCAAAGAGATGGACGTATAATGGACATTTTCAACAAAGATTTCAAGAGGAAGGGTACGTCAACTGGATCCTTGGTTTATCCAACTTTTTTTCATCTAGTCGTTCAATCAACTTCAAAGAGGCAACAATCCAATTTGTATAGTATGTCATGCCCAACAACTTTTGAATATATGATTTAATTTCAGGGCGTTTCTATCACTAATTAATTCATGAAGAAAACAAAGGAGAAGCGTCTCGTAAGTCTGAAACATGATGCGGGTACGAAAATTGGTTTCCTCGTTCAGACATTGATCAAGCCATAGACTCGACTAGGACGAGCAATCAACATTTAACTACCAAGCCAACTGTCTCAACATTATACACATTACAGCTACGACAGTTCAACATTCGTTGTAATTAAATCAAGACAGGAAGGTTTCAGTTTCATCAATCAAGAACAGACATTTTCTCATGCTAGTCTTCCAGTCACTACACAAGATTTGGTATCTCCGGAAGCCTGGAAACGTACCCAGAAAGATGATACTGCATTTCGTTACATCACCAATTACTTCTTCAGTACTCTTTATGAGTTGTTGACCAACACTCAAATTTATGACGCTGATTTGAGGGAACAGACAACGCTTGTTTTTCTGTTACTATTATCTGTCAATGAGGACACCTTGAAATTGCTGCAATGCTTTTGAAATTTGCCGAAACATGTTACAGATCCTCTCAAGAATAATGTTCCGGATAAGAATACGGCGGACGATGTTCCGGTGATGCCGCTTCTCCAAGATGAGAACATTACTCCCCGAACTGCTACAGCTTGCAATAAGCGAAAACGTTCAACAAGTATGGAAAATATGAGTGCGGAACATAAGATCTGTAAAAATATTCAAACTAATGATGGTATAGATGACATACATATGGACTATTTTGTTATTTCCCCCAAGAGTTTGGACGACGGTAATGATTCAGGTAGGGAAAAAGAAGAAGAGGAGAAACAACTTGCAGCTTCGTTGTAGTGGGGTCATTTTCTCGTAAGGCTATGGACATTTTGAAGGTTGCAATGCAGAAATATTGTTGTTGTTACGACATGGAATTTGCAGATCTCGTTGATGTTCATGGGAATATAATGGGTGAATATTTACAAGAGAAAGTGGATTTCATACTGGCAGACGCTCCATACAACACCAGGTTTGATCAACAATTCGAAAACTCGTAACACGATCAATTTGATAAAGAAGACATGAAATGTTCATGGAATTTTGTGAAACAGTTTTAATGGAAGGAAGTCATGCTCATATTTTTTCTCGGCGCCGCAATTTCCATTATGGGTTCAACACTTCAAGTTGAAGAAGCAATTGGTGCCGTTGGACAACACCGAATATGATGAAATATGAAAAGGAATAAAAACGAAAAAAGTGTGTTCTGTGTCGTGTAAAATCCCTTGTTTTCACCAAGAAAAGATGTTCCTGCAAGACGGATCCGAGGCAGCCCCGTATAACTCATCTATAAGTGGTTGAACAAGGAGCTAATTTATGGAAGTCTGGGATGGAGTGGAACGAATAGTTGAGACGAGGTAATTACAATCGAACAGGTCCCATTCACATAATTCATCCAGGAACATGCAATGAGATGAATAAAATTCCGTGTTGCGCAATTACGAAAAGATTTTTAAGGAATCTCAACAGAATAAGCCTGGTGCAAGAACACTACTTCGACGAGAACAGAAAAGCTATGAAATGGATGTAGGATACCATAGAGAACTTTGCACGGCCTAGTGAGTTGGTTGTGGATGTGTGTGTGCGTACATTTTGAGTGACAACAGCTTGTAAGCTTCTTCCAAAGCACAGGAAGTTTGTTAGTTGGGACATGGATGTTTCATTTTTGGAACATTCTTGGATTCAACTCGTTGCTGTTTTCCCGTCAGTTACTGAACAAAGATTCTGATATTAATGGAAGTTATGATGTTCTTCTAGAAGCAATTGTTTTTATTTAGAGAGTTGGAGGCAATTGAAATCAAAGAAAGAAAATATTTATGTTAAGTTCCACCAGGTGTCCCTATTGTTCAAATTTTTCCAAGACATATCCGCCACTTCATTTCGCAGTTTATTGGAGACCCAAGGCTGTTCAATAAAGTTGATGCAATGCCATGGAGTAGGTGTAAATTATCATGGAAGTAAGTATTTTACGGAATTCCAATAGAAGCTTCAAAAGCAATGGAGTCCTGTGCTGTGGGTTTGACACTTAAGCCGTCTACAATCAAACTTGAGAAGGCTGGTTTGGGTTTGTTTGCACAGAATAAAATTCCACAAGATTCAATCATTGATTCTTATTATTTAATCCTCGTTTACGGTAATATTGGAAACAGCAGTTAGTTCACAAGAACATATGGGGAGAGAATGCTTTCAGTCACTAGAGCACAATTCTTTAAATGGAGAGCAAATTGTCCACACAATTTCAATAGACGTGCCGCAAATCTTAATACATCTAGATTGTAGCTGCTCCATGGTGCATTACAAGGTACATAAATGATTTTCAATTTATGGAAGGGGATGAAATACCTAGGGCCGAAAGATCACTTAGTCCAAGGAGGAAAAATTGTGCATTTTACGGAATCTGAAGTATATATCAGATGCATCAGAATCTTCGTACCAACTTCTGCGGATTCAATCTTTGTATCCTATTGCAATAGGCGAAGAACTTTTCCTTGATTACGGTACGCGCCATACACATAACATTGAAGCAGATTAGCACCTTTTATTTCAAATTTTTTACTATAACGCTTTTGTCAGCTATTTTATTAGTGATCCATAACACATTGACATCCATATATGTTATATTTTCTACTACTAGTGACTTAGTAAGTAAAATTTTATATATACGCATATATCCAGAAACTATCCTAATATTTTATATTCCGACTCCTTCAATTGCAGTATAACAACATAAATGAATCCTTTCCATTTTATTTTCTGAATCTCATTTCCATTTTTTAAACATTTCTCTCACACGTTACGGTAATGGACACATGAGATTTTTTCTGTCAAGTAAATGTGTATGGCACATTTCCACACGTTGGATTACAGAAATCAGTACCGGATCCAATTTTATTGCTGGATGCGTTCCTGTCATCCTGTTAGACGTTTCGTACAAGAGATGCCAATAAATACAATGCAGTCGGTCTGTGTTTCCGGAACTGAATGCCTACATTCAAAAGGCGTGGTATTTGGGTCGAGGTGACATCTACTAGACCATGCGAATTTTGGGGGTTTGTGTAGGTTACATACAGAAAACTACAGTTTTCGTATGTCTACGGATGGTAACTGAATGGAAAATCTACACATTTTGAAGATAAAATGTATGGGGCATTAACTTTGGCATACAGATACTATATGTTTTAATTATGAGGCATATAAATTTACTCACGGACGGCGGAGAATAAATGGAAGACGTTTTCCGGCCCGGCCAACATTCATTGTTTGAAAAATTACACCAATGTATCATTGAAATTTTCTTTCATACACAGGAGATTTTTGTCTATGTATCTAGGCTCGTAACTACACATTGTGTATGAGACGTTGAACGAATACTTCATATAATACTGCAAAGAATGTAGTTTGTAATGTAAGTCACATTGACTTTTACATTCATGTGTTGAAGGTTTGAGTGTATGTACACTACACTAATGCTTTTATATGCCGTATGCTAAACATATATCGGACAGAGCACATGAGGGATGACGTTATTGAAGAGCTATCAAAAGTTGGTACTTTAGAGGG
>JAULBU010076128.1:0-10053 GCA_032358235.1 Odonthalia washingtoniensis | reverse complement strand
TATTGGTAATTTTGTCGTTTAATTGATACATATATATCGGAAATCTTCACGGTTGTTGGAAGTACAGAAGAAGATATAAAATATGAAGTTTTCAAATATACAGCGGTTCAGTAAAATAAAGTATGGAATTGTCTGTAATTTTACAGTAACAACAACGGTATATCCTTATTCAGGTGGGACTGAGAACCACTACATATTTTCAAAATACGATAGTGTTTCTGGTAACAAAATGGCGCATTTTCAAGAAGTGGTGAGTAATTTGGGCGATGGAGATAGTGTAGAAGAAGGGGTGACACATGGTGATATGAAACATATATCACGCGCTATGGAATCACGATATGAGACGATAAGTGCGTTGATACCGATCAGTGTGATCGTTGACTACAAAAGTGACTTGACTTGTGTAGTCGTGTGGTTACGGTCCAGCGTGAACTCTTTGAAAAGAAAAAATCAGATCCGTATATCCTCCGCGATTTCTGATGCATTGTGCATCAGAAATCGAGGAGGATAGACGTCTGCATGTGCTTCCATCTTAGCATGTCACATGCTGGGATGGAAGCACTTACATAGCAAGTGAAGGAAGTAACTGCATTAGAATGGAACTGTATCATTCCTCAGCGTCGGAAGTGCTAAATATTTTACAGGAACGAGGCAAGTTACGAGATACATAAAGAGAAATGTAATAAAGGTGATATAAAATTATATAGGACAGCGTGGAATTGTGGTGCGGAATTGGCGTTGATTTGCAATGGAACAGGGAAATTTGCACATACAGACAGCTAGATGGGATAGCCGACACTTACCTGAAATCATTGTCAGCTAGGCGACAAAAGAAAGAGCAGTTTTAGTGCTTGGTGGTCATTAAGGCCGGGATAAGGAAAGAAGTTAGGAAAAAATGATATTCAGCAGTTTCTGAAAACGATAGAATCATGGTTTTTTACGGGTGGTGTGGAGAAGGGTACACATATTATTGTGAACACGATGATCCATTCCCTAGGAATAAAATTCTCCAGACGTTATGATCTACCATCTGAGCAGTACATTACCCAAGGCATCTCCTCTTTGGCAAAGAATCATAAACTTAGTCCAGGTGATAAGAACGACAGAAGCATATAGTTGACTGAAGAAGTTCATCTGGATACGAATTGTATGGACATGAATGGAAACTGGTGTGGCGGAACAACGTGCGGTTTGTTCGCATGTAGTTGTAACCCAAGAAGCTGCTTCTAAACAATTTTGTTGAAAACAGATACCTGTACGGTATATCGAATGTCTTCGTCAGCTCATATAGGAGAACCGTTCGTTGAAGAAAATGCGGTGACAGATATGATGCGGAAACTATTGGGGTATGCTGTCTAATCGTTTCCATGAGACTATCCGCACGAGAATACCGTGCGGGATAAAGTTTATTCTTTGAAACGGGAGTGGTAAAGATAGCAAGAGTATGGTAAATCCACTTTTTTGGAAGGAGAAGAAAAAGAATTGAAGATGATAATGAAATCATTTTTTTGACCTGCACTTGCCTCAGTTTCTATATTTGCAACATATTTAGCACAGACTAATAACACCGTTATTGTTTGTTTTGTAGCCGATTTTTGAAGAGCTAATTTAGGCTCACATGCTCGGTTCGGTGTTGTATTTTCATTGTTATCTGGGTTTTAGTTCGTCTCTGCTAAGTCGAAATATTCGGAAATGGATTCGTCTTTAGACCTTGCGAGACGTATTTTCAGTAGACCAACGTTGAAATTGTTGTTTCAAACATAAATGAATAGTGATACTAATTCTATTAAGACTAAAATTATTACTAGTAATAATAATAATAATAATAGTAGTAGTAGAAAATCCAATTATATTCCTGGGTACTAATGCTTCATTCAGGGTTACCATCACCACCATCAACAGAATCATTAAGTAAAGTGGAAAGATCTGCCGTGAACAATCTCTTCTGACGGGCGGATCTTCGATCACAGTATGATCATTCTATAACTCCATTAATAATTTCAGGATCCTTGAAGCATCATAGAACTCCAAATTGTTTTCAACAATTGTCTAATTGATCCTTTAGACTATTTACTAAGAGTTCATTTACGAAAGGGGGAAGATGGGGATTATGGGATATTTCTCACACATTTGTTCGGCCTGTCGTTAATGAGCTACTACAACCCAAATTTTCTTTCGTTATATATTTTTACAAATATTTTCTACCGTTAGCTATCATTGTCATATATGTGAACCTTCATTGTGAGGTTTTATTTGATTGCCGACTATTTTGGATTATCAGAAACAGATCAACAGTAACAACAATGTATACTTAAAAAATACAATCATCATCATCATCATCATCATTATCAATTTCGCTTCTTGAGGACTACTGTTCTGTAAATTATTGAAAGGGTGACTGGTAATTCCCATGCCAGCTTCCGCTATTTCCATACTGACTACCAATGAAAATTGTGTATATCACCTTCAGGCGATGCATAAATTTGATGTTTTTGTTTATAAAGGGACCGTTGGGGTGAGTGAGGTGGATGTTGCGGTGCCAGCCGACGAGGGTTTTTTCATCAAGGCTGTGTTGGTTGTGATGTTGATATTGATGTTTATATTGCCGTTAACGCTGACGTTGATGTATTTGTTGATACATTTGTTGAATTTGTGTTGTTGCTGCTGTTTTTAATGTTACTGCTGTTGCTGCTGTTTCTGCTATTGCTTCTGACGCTGACTTTGTTGTTGATGTTGATTATGATGATGATATTGCTTATGTTACTGCTTTTGATGTTTCTTTTGATGTTGCCCCGTCTGCTTCTGCTGTTGCTGTTTCTGTTCCTGTTGCTTTTAATGTTGATTTTGATGTTGATAATATTTTTGCGAACTAGTAGGGAGTCAACGATGTACTTTTGGGTAGCAGGATTGAATAAAAAACGTGAATGATGTGGATTCAGAGCAAATATTTTGGGTGTGGAGGAGACATTGGTGGAATTGCGGTTTTTCTCATTGGTGCGATGACGATTAAAAAGCTTGAAGTGATGATTTGCATGCGTGAATATCATCTCTTGATGTATAGTTTTGACGAGATATCTGATGTGTTGACCAGCACAGGGAATCGTTCTCTATTAGTGGAAACAGAAACGTGGTAGTTGGATATCTATCATCACCTCCAGCTTCTAGGATAAGAACAGATGGGCGACCTTTCTACTGCGCTAGTTGAGCTCAAAAATGATCCCAGCACTACCAGATCTAATCACAATGAAGTCATATTCCCTTTCCATGGCTGGAGATGTGGATAGAAGGAGGAAGAAAAGGAAGGAGAACACTAATACTGAAGCACAATTATAGTTCCCAAATCAGTCAGCACTGAACACCTCTTTTCTTTAAATGTACATGTATATTTTTATCTTGCAAAAGTTTTGAAAATGGCTCACTGATCTAGACGCTGCTTTTCCATTCATCCATTCTGAAACATGCTCGATGTGATTTTGAAAGTGGTATTGTTTAATATCTCCATCTGTTAAATATCTATCTCCAATCACTCGGTTGATTGCATGGAGGTATTTTTCGTTCCAACCAGGCTGTAGGTTGTCCTTCAAAAATGATATTGGGTCTGAATATAAATATCTCATTTTAACAGATCCGAAGTCCATACAATTTCGGTACATACTGTAGCAATTTTTGAGGGTGGTCGCTTGATGAAACTGTTCGTGTTTTGTATTGAAATATACAATTAAATGGAAATTTTACAATTCTGCAATTGTCTGACAAAGAGTTTGTGCATTCGGTGCAGGTAGGGTATATAATGGAAATTCGGGTTCTTCAAAATTATGTGGATTCGGTATTGGTAGCACCATTAAAGTTTTCATGAACATCAAAATCCAACGATAGATACTATTTTCATACATTCCATTGAATGTATGAAATTAGTGTCCATCTCCACCATCACCGACAGATGATGTTGTTATTGAAAACAGGACTAAATATACATGTATGACAATTGGAATCAATGGGGACCTTGTTGTAGTGTGTATTGTTTGATTTTCATCTCGATTTTGACTTTTTTAGGCATAATTGTTGACACAGAATCTAAAAGAATTTTTATATATAATTTAAAAAGTTTCAGTTTTCTAAAATTATAACTTCAACTGTGTATGAATAAATGTATGCCCATTTTTATTTTGTTTGATCACACCTGTGATATGCCTTTCTGCACTGTTTCAGTTCATAAAAAAAGAAAAAGCGGTGGTATCGTTTTTACGCACATACTTCTCACCGCCACAGCCCACATCTAACGCGTGACTCACCTGATCCTTCTCTCATCAACGCGAGCCCCTTCATGCGCGTGATTGATCTTATCCTTCTCTGCTCAACGGGACCCCCGAAATCCGTCGCCTGCCACGTCTAAATCAATGGAAACATTTATCCCCCACACTGCTGCTAACCCCATCAGAACGTCTTCAGTTATTAAAAAAAGTCGGTGGTATCTTTTTCACGGACATACTTATAACTGTCAATCAAAAGTCGGAAACGCATCCCTTCCACTCCAACTACCCAACCGCGTACAACACAACATCTTGTCACTTCCATCCCCTCACCGCCACTCTGTCGTCGTCTACCCATCTCACACCGAGATTTTCCCAATTTATTCTCCTCCTTTACTGAACCTACTCCTTTCATTTTGTCTTTACCTTCATCTCGGGACGGTCTTCGGTCTCATTCACATACCTACCATTCCATCTGATCTCTCTTTTTGGAGTCGAACTGCCTCGACCTGACAGCATTCATCATCCCTCTATGCCTCCGGAATGTTTTCGCCAATAAGACGATGGAGTAACTTTTACAGGAGTGGACAGGGGCTCTCGCCCGTATGGGATTTTTTTTTGAAGATGCCCAACGCGCGCAACGTGCTGACATGCATACGATTATGGACTAACTGTAGCATACTCGCTCGCTTCAGTTTCATGCACGGTCACGTCATCCTTGCTCATTTTTGTTCTATCCTTTTTTCTTTCTGTATTCAACTGTTTTCATCAGTATCTCCGAATTCACATCATCCTAATCACCGTCCCAAACAATCTAACATTTCCTAGCACTGCTTTCATTTTTCTATCTCCCTTCGCCTTCCCACCCCCTTATACATTTTATCCATTCTCGTCACGTTTTAACAGCCTATCCCACACTTTTTTCATTCTCTCCTCCTGACCACCGAAACCCACATACAACGCCTGCCACCCCAAGCCCCTCCCTTCATTGCAATGCATGGCATCACTATAGATCATACTAAATAGTAATGGACATCTTTTTGTTTGGTGATTCACATAACCCGTTCATTTATTTTGACACCGACATTGACGTACACCAACCACTACAATTCTAAACTTAGACGTCGACGTCGATATAGACGTACACTCACTACTGCAACTAATATAACTTTCAACGTCTACATCAACGTACATCCACTACTTGAGCCTGTGTGCGGATATCTAAGTCCTATCTCCCCTTCACAAAAAAACAACTCAATGTCACATGTTTATCTTGTTAGCGTTCCTTACTGAGTGACGCTAGTGAATCTCGGGATTATAGCAGAGAAAACGCTGTGTATATTACACCTTCAATTAACATGAAGGTTTACCAACCTGTTTTACATTAAATCGTTTTCACGTACCACGTTGGCAGCGTGTAGCCTGCTGATCTGGAAGTAGTTTCTGCAACAGCTTATCGCTGTGGGGCATTATCAATGTCCTGTCGATATAACCTACAGGATTATAACTAAACTCCAGGAAATATAATAATAAAATAATTGTCTTCGACGTCAAAAGTTCAGTGAAATATACGTCCCTACATCTGTTTCACATATTGTCCTAATGTATGTGTTTTTTGTATATGCACGTTTCCGACAAATCCGTATAATAGGTTGTATACTACATCTAAAACGGGATAATTAAGTGCGAAAAAACGTTCTTTATTTTAAAGAGCAAAACATATAACAAACATAGTGAAACTTTACCTGAAAGGAACTATATTAACACCAACATGCACGCGAAATTTCACACTTTGAACGTACTCCGCCATTTTTTCACCTCTCGCCTTGTAATATAGCGACGTCGTAGACATTTCCTTGGTATTATTTTTGCACTTTTCAAAAGTAGGACACGATTCTCCAACGCAGGATGATCGTCGTCCTCCATGTTACAATTTCCATTTATATTATGTCTGGTTGTATCTACAACTTGACTTGTACTAGCTTCCAGAGCTTGTTATTTATCATTTACAGCCATTACTTCTTCATCGGATCCTTCTATTATCCAATCATCATCATTTTCTTCTTCTTCTTGTTTTAAAATCTTGTTTTCTGCGCCTCTTCCACTGTTTTTTCTACCCCCTCCATGGGCCTAGCAACCAATACCACGAATGCCATCAGTGGTTCGCACGGAGTGACAAAGCGGGACTACTTCATAAGATAGCTCAGACATCGCTCTAAATATATTGAAATTTTTCGTCAGCCTTCTAACAGTCTCTCCCGTGATGTCTTCCCAAAAAAATTAAACGCATCTGAAATAGCAGTAAAGCGCACGAATTTTCACATACATTAGGGCGCTTTTCCAATGGAAGTTTGTAGTTTGTAGAATTATCTATATTCTACTATGAATAACCCTCATGTTAAGTTGTACAAGTGCAACATTTACCGCCTGTTTTACTTTTCATAAAAACTTTTATTTGCATAAACGCTTTGTTTACTTTTACGTAAACAGTTTACGTTCCCACCAGTTACATAAAACAAGGAATTTTCTTCTTTTTGAGTTTTCCGAAAAATTTATTTTCACTGTGTAACGCGTAACTTGTTCGCTTCTCTATGCTGTGAAAATAATGCATCACCATATATCTCAAAACGTGGCCTCCTCCCCACCCTATCCAATCACTGCACATTTCGGCCTGAAATTTTACCAAACTCAAAAAGTGTCATAGAAATCAGCGCCACCCATCACATTGTATGTCTTAAAATTTGAAAACTAAAACTAAAAACTAAAAAATCATAACAATCATAATATACGAAATATAAACCGTCCCTTACTTTTTTACTGTTCCTGAAAATAATCCACGTTGAAAATTCTCCTAGAAAATTATATGAAAATAAAAAATGGATAGCAGGTACTGAATAAAATAAGTAGATTTTTAAATTATCCCATTTATTGAAATAATTACTCCCAAAGTTTGACAGGCTTTTTGAAGTTTGCTTCCACAGTCAGCTTTAATTGAAAAACGGCAGAGGTGACTAGACGCGGATTCTCAATGAGCCAGCAATCTTGAACGTTCCGTTTTGAAATTAAAAACAAAGCGAAAGAATTATGTTATATTTTGAGTGCGCCAATTCACCACACGATGTTATTTCCAGAGTCATTCATATTATAATCGAATGTACGTTCAGGGTTTTACAGCTTTGATAAATTCTTTACAGTAACTGTTGTGACAAAGCTCTACTATTTGGACGATTCCGTCAACTCATCTTCCTGTTGTCTTTCTCTTCCTACTTTTCACACTCAACCGCTCACTTTCCCATTACTTCCCACTACAATCCTTGGCAATCATTTAGAATAAAACAACACAAAATGAAGCACTACAACACACATAGTTTCGACTAGAATCGTACGCACCGCGCGTTTGAAATCCATCTCCGCGTTGCCAAAATGTCTCGAGCAAGGCCTTACTCAGGAAACAAAGTTCATGTCACCAATTGTGACGAATAAAGTTTTCCCAAACCACTGCTAGCATCTTTCGCAAAGAGCCTCTCTAATAATCGTAATACGGGGCGTATCAGGAATATGGCATACTTTGATGCTTTTGTCTCTGCAGTTAACTCTGGAGATTAAGAAACATTTCAAAACTTCCATTAGGACCGTCTGATGGAGAAACTTTCTCATCATAGATGGCAACTGGCTTCAAGGTTCGTGAATGAGAAATCATGACCTCTAGGTTGTTCCATCTGAAAGACCCAGATTCTGAGAGACAGACGATATGACCCGCTCCACAAATTGAGAGTTTGGAAGTAGTATTTGAAATGCCTGAACTATACTGGATGTCCCTTTTGATAAATGTGCGGTTCAGTGATTTCACGGATGTTAGTACAGATGAAAACATTACCGCTGCTACAAGAGCAGTGGGCAGACATGCATGGGTTACGAATCCTTAAGCAGGTGGCGCATTAACTGAAGAAAAGAAACGTAGAGTTCCTTAAGATGTCAGCGCTGGAATGCTTCTGGATTAAATACACCAGGTGATTGTGCTGGGCAATATTCATCTCAAGTTCTTTCAGTTAGTACACCAGGCCTCGGTGTAACCTACTTTGTAAAGGACGGACTTGTCAGCTACGTCGCGATAAGAATGGATCAGACAGATCGTTGTAGAAAATAGGGATTTTTAGTGAGCCGGAACCTTCCAGCTCGGAAAAACTACTTCCGCTACGTATGTATGTACAGTAGTCCCTGATATATGAGGAGAGGGCTTAATGCGTAACGTCATAATCTGTTTCACGTGACTGCTTCTTAAGTTCTGAATAAAATTTTCTTGCGACATTTTGATTCGTATGTGATTTTTAAAAACAGCTTTACCTTTTCTCCTTTTCAGGATTTTTTGCCTTCCTTCTCTGTATTTATGGGACGGGTTTTTCTTCCAGCGTATGCCTCCAGTGATACAGTAGGTAACTGTGTCGGATGAGGGAATGATCGTGAAGTAAAGAAACCTTTATTAATTGCCTGCCTTATCTCTTTTCTTTGAAAGGAAGAGATGTTTGTTGTTAAAATAGAGAGGAAAGAAACTTATTTCTTTTCGACTTGACAGGAAATAATCCTGAAAGATAGACCTCTCTATTCTTTGCGAGACATCTTAATATTTGCAAGATTGCATGTAATAGTGTGGGTTCATATTCAAACATATGACGTGTATCACTATTACCCTCTCTGATAAAAGATGTCTCTGTCTTTTATCTCTATGTTGTTTTCGACGTACTCCTTCGAGGATTCGTTGACGGTACCATCTGTATCCACAAAATTTTTGAGTGGTTCCCAGATAGCGTCATACTTTGGTTTCCCATTCCATTCTACGAGGAATTGGAAATTTTGTCCTCTCCTTCTATGATTCAAAATTGAATTGACATATTCTTCTCTTCCTGTGTGTAGATTGAGTGCTTCCGGTTGCTTTGTTTTTCCTGTAGAGATCTCATGTGGCTGCAGAAGGTACGGCTTTGTGAAAGATACGTTGATAACGGGATGTGCACGACACCCTGTTGGAAGCTCTATACAAATAGCATTTGCACCCAGAAGTTTTAAAATTTTAAATGGTCCACAGTACCTTGCTCGTAGTTTTCGAGATTTTTGGGTTTTTGAGAAAGGGTCTTCAATCGCTGATCGAGACACCATAATTTTATCTCCGACCTTGTAGTCCGGTGCTCGATAGTTTTTTGCAGCTTGCTGGGCTTGTATTTCCCCTACCAACCCGTATATATTCTTCGCGTCATTGTAAACTTCTTTTAGTATCATCTCAAGATCATTTACCGATTGAATCTGAGTGTCCCTTTTTGTATTTAAAAGATCTAGAGGAGACTTTGGATTCCAACCCAAATCGAGAAAAAATGGTGTGTGGTCCGTTGCGTCATGTTTTGAGGAGCTGTAGGCGAATTCTGCGCTTGCTAAATGATCCACCCAATCTGACTCCCGATGATTACAGTAAATACGTAAATAACTTTCTACTGTCCTATTCATAATTGAAGTTTGACCATCAGTTTGTGGATGGTTTGCGGTTGACATCAGGTTTTGATTCCGAGAATTTTAGTTAGCTCTTTCCAAAATCTGCTCGTAAACTTCGGGTCACGATCCGAAACAATTGAATCGGGAATACCATGTAATCTGAATATTTCGTCATGGAACAGTCTCGCCATTCTAATAGCGTCGTAGTTTGATTTGCACGATATGAAATGGGGCGTTTAGAGAGTCTATCAACCACTGTCATTATAGCGTCACATCCATATTTCGATACAGGTAAATTTGTGATGAAATCCATAGATATGCTACC